>JBAWJQ010004720.1:0-154195 GCA_037783105.1 Bactrocera zonata
TCAGCTTTCAACCTGGATCTTTGACTGCGGCAGTTTTTGGCCTTAAGTTGCAGCATTCACTGTCAATAAAAGCATAATTAAGAACTGTTCTAGCCGCCGGCGTTGCGGAGCACAAAAGCGCATTCGCTGCAGGGTATTCAAGCCCTCATTTACATAACGCTCGACGCACAGGTGTTTGCAAGCGCCGCTGCAGACACATATGTGCCAGCGATTGCATTAATTGCGTATAATTAAATATTTATGTTGATGAGCAATTGTGAAAAATAAATGGCCATCATTAATGTTGCTGCGGCCAAGCAATTTTAAACTTCAATTGTAGGCGACAGATGGAAAAAATTAGTAAATTGAAATTTTTAAATACAAAAAAAATTAAGTTAATGAAATTAAAACTCAGTTGCAAGTTGAGGACTTATTCATACATTTTTATTAATTAATTTCCATTATATATATTTTTTCTTTCTCAGCACATTACTGCCATGTATTGAAAATTAATCGTCTGTACATACACATGCATACATATAGGTTAGCTCAAGAGTGGTTTACAGTTATAATACTTATACATAAGCTTAGCAACAATTACAATTACAAGAACTTAATGTATGTATATATGTACGTTTTTATTTATATTTGTGTGTGTATGCTTATATACTCGCATATATGGTTATATATACACATACAAATATATAATTATATGTAGTACATGCTGAGTTTGCATATATAGCTGGGTTGTCAAGTGTGTCCTGTCTGGCGGCAAAGTGTTGGCGTGCACCGGTTTTGCTTTCGAAAGTTTTGAACGCTTTTCGCGCATTTCACTAACAATTTGCTGCGTCAATATCCTTATTTTCTTTAGTTATTTTTGTTTTCTTGCGTACAAATAATTTTTGGTAGAGATCGTTTGCCACTTGAAATATGTATGTATGTCTAATGCTTATGCTTATAACTGAGGTTTTTCTCTTATTTTCGGTTTTTGATATTTTCATTATTTTCTGTTTTTTGTTTGTGTCGTTTACTCTTTGGCATTATTACTAGAGTTTTTTTACAGTCATTTCTCACTTTACATTCATATGATATTTGTTT
The DNA here is from genome assembly GCA_037783105.1 of Bactrocera zonata. Taxonomy (NCBI): domain Eukaryota; kingdom Metazoa; phylum Arthropoda; class Insecta; order Diptera; family Tephritidae; genus Bactrocera; species Bactrocera zonata. The sequence goes on from JBAWJQ010004720.1 coordinate 1,078, forward strand.
CTCTGTTTTTTATTAGCTGCTATTGGAGTCATAAAAAATGCCTGCTTCCATTTTGGAGGGGTTGTGATGCATACAATGTCATTTTATACAGATTTTTTTACACTATAACATACAAATATTATTTTTACTATTATAAATTGTATGTTTTAATACACTAATATTTCTTGAAAATACGCTTTTACAATATTTTTGTCCTTATAGATTTGCTTAGTAATATTTAATACACACACATGCACGCGCACACATATGTATAGTAGTAATGATAATAATATGTCTTAGTTACTTATACAGCAATATACAAATATGTATGTATGTGAATTCGTATTAAATTTGCTCTAAAAACTAAAACGCTCTCAGTTAGCACTACTGATATGGCGACATACACAATTTTTTGTTTTACTAAACATTACACATTACTTAAATACAGTTTTTGAGCTACGAAATTAATATGTTTTGTTGTTTTTCAAATATTTCTTTTGTCTACATTTGCGCTATATATTTATTATTTGTCTCAATTTCTTAGAAGCTATTATTCTTATGTTTTTATACTTACATAAATTGTTATTAAACCACTTTTTCTTAAAATACATGATTTATTTCTTATATTGATATGCTGTTTTATTGTTGATAAGTGTACGATTGTGTAGAAATCAGTTTGGAATGCAAAAGAAAATTTTCATTTGAGAATTATTATTGGAGCTTCATTTTCCGCAAAAAGCAAAGAGAAAAGCTACCACAGAAAATATGAATTTACAACAAAAGCGAAAATTTCAAATTAATACTTTATGTAATATCCATATTCACGCAAAACACAGTAATCAAGAATAAGTTGTATATGTTTCCATGTAACTACATTTCCATATTGGAGTTGATTTTACAAGAAAAACACGTTTTTGAGGAAATATGCATAAAGAAATATTTTTATGTTTAATTTAAATGCGTTTAGAATCTATTTTATTATTAAAAAAAAATGATAACAAAAGATAAAAAAATTTTAAAGTATTTTGATAAAAAAAAACAAAGATCAAGAAAAAGTTTAAAAAAAATAACAAAACCCCAAAAACACATATATTTAATAAATTTTGAAGTTATATGGAAAAAATGTTAATTCAAAACTTGTAGATCTTTTCATTATCTGCAACCTTGCCATACAACTTTTTCCCAAAGGACACGTAGTTTTTATCTCTTTAAAACCCGCCCCTTCTCCTCTTCTCCACGAACTTATATTGAGCGTTAAATATTCTACTATCTTTTTGTTATTTTATCTTTTCTTTCCAACGTTTCAACCTACTATAAATTTCTTTAACTCTTTACCATTTTCAAAGGCAGTGCCGAAAGTCTAGTACTTTTGACAAATACATATATATAAATTATGTTCAAAAAATAGTCGTAGAAGGTATAAGTTATCACTCAGTACTACTTTGTCCGTAAGACTCTGATTTCTGTTTAGCCTGACTTTTATAAAATTTAATTCGATTAAAAAAATAAATTTAACTCTATTCTTCATATGAACAGAAATATTTATATATGTATATGTAAATGAAATAATTGATTTTTGGCTCTTTCTGACTTCAAGGGCTATTGTGAATAATATTATATTTTTTTAGTTGTCAATTCCAATAGTTGTAAGTAGCTCCATACGCGATATCCATCTCATTAAATTCAAATCTTCTGCAGTAGTGTTAATTGTCGACATGCCGTATGAGTAACATTTTCATGTAAGCCAACGTGTTTGCAGAGAATATTTTAGTGTTGCCACTAGCAGTATATTCCAATTGATATATTTCCATTTTTGGTGCGCATATTTGATCACAAAATATTTCAGTTTAAGGTTATAGTTTTTAAGCGGACCCCCAAGGTTTCAGAAAATATATATTTGTCTGCTTTATGTAGCTAATCTCTTAAAGGATGCATGGAAAATTATAAGCAAATTGTTATTAAGTGCGGTTTATTGGGTTGATTGTATAAAAATTAACTTTTTCGCTGGTATTGTAGTTCAACATTTCAACGAATTGCATGATAATCGCGCTGTGAGGCGTTAAATACACACATATTACTTCGTGAGATCACACTTTTGATGAACATTTTTCGTAACACTATACTTCAGCGTGTTGATAATTTCTGTATTTTTTATTGTCTTTAACATTTTCGTATATTTGAAGATAGATTATATAAAAGAGTGTAATTAGGGAGATTCAACTATTCACAAATACGAAAGTTTCCACACAAAAACTGACAAAATAATTCTGCAGAAATTTGAGCGTTCCTTTAGACTATAATTCATATCAAATTTCGTGAAGATTTCCCGTCAATCAATACAGTTTTCCAGACGAAGCGTGATTTTGAAATTCTCAAATAAGAAGTCCCGGGAGGAGAAAAGGACATGTGCGAAATTTCAAAGTGAAATCTCAAAAACTGAGTTATTAAGTCGCGTATATACAGACAAACAGAGCGATGAACAAGGCTAACTCGACTTAGGTCTGCGCATGAACACAAACTAAGGGCAAAACATAGTAAGACTTTGATCATAAATTTAAAATTGCCAATTAATGCTTCAAAATCTACGTCGTCCGTATAATATATTTATACAAGTATACATACCTTATAAGTTGTCCGAAGCTTCTCTTTGGGTGTTAAAAACTTGGTGACAAACTTAATAAACTGCGTTCAGAGTAATAGTATACTGTAAGTAATTTGGAACTTCTGCGGAAATTTGTAAACTAAATTTAATGTTCGATGCAACATTCTAGAAACTGAAAATGACAACAGTAGCTTAGAACTCTCCATATTATCGAAAATGAGTCCGTAATGATATATATCGATGCAAATATTTTATATTTGTTCATTAAGCAAAAATATTCTGGTAAAAAAGAAAGAAAAAAAATAGCACTTGCGTACTTTAAACTCGTTATTTTATCATTCCTAAACTATTTATACAAATTGAGAAGAAAAAAGAGAAAAACATGAAGAAAAACAAAAAACTATTCCACAGAATTCGCAAAGCTAACGTCAACGTAAATCTGTGGCGAGCGAATTGATTTTACGAACCCAATGTGATTAAAAAAGCGGGAGAAATGAAAACAAAACATTAAAGACAGAAATGGAGAAGGATGATATGAGCATCGTTTAATAAAAATCTGTTAAAAATAAAAGGAAAGAATGGTGGCAATAAAACCAAGAAAAAATTTAACTTCGGCTGCACCGAAGCTAATACACCCTTCGCAGGTGCATTTCTTTTAGTAACTATGTATTCAGTTTGTATGGAAGCTGTATGCTATAGTAATCCGATCTGAACAATTTCTGCGGAGATTATATTATTAACTTAAGCAGTAATCTATGCCAAATTTCGTGAAGATACCACGTCAAATGCGAAAGGTTTTATTACAAGCCCTTAATTCCGATCGTTCGGTTTGTATGGCAGGTGTATGCTATAGTTAACCGATCTGAACAATTTCTTCGGAGATTACATTGTTTCTTTAGAAAATAATCTTTACCAAATTTCGTGAATATATCTTGTGAAATGTGAGAGTTTTCCATACAAGAACTTGATTGCGATTGTTCAGTTTGTATGGCAGCTGTATGTTATACTGGTCCGATATCGGCAGTTCCGATAAATAAGCAGCTTCTTGAAGAGAAAATAACTGTTTACAAAATTTCAAAACGATATCTTAAAAACTGAGGGACTAATTCGCATACGGACGGAGAGACGGACAGACATAGAGACGGACATGGCTAAATCGACGCAGCTCGACATGACTGATCATTTATATAATATATATACTTTATAGAGTCTCCGATGCTTTCTTCAGGCTGTTATAAACTTTGTGACAATCTTAATACATATACCCCGTTCAGGGTATAAAAAGTGCAAAATGTGGAGCTCTACTAAAATAGTAATACCGCTCAACTAATAGTATGAGCCGAGTAAGGCTTAAGGAAGTAGTGATGGCAATTCATACATTTGTATGTGTGTATTTTATGTATGAACAAATATTCTCTTGAATGTATTGTATGCGAATATTTTTTCCACTCGCCGTAGGTCCAATTCATTTAATCTTCAGCGTGTCTTTTGTGTAGCCTTGCATTGCAGGCAAATCTAAATAAGAAAGTGCAATGATAAAAAATTTAATTTCGCTGAATGAATGGCACACACAAAACTGCAGCATGAAACATAAAATAAAGAAATAAAAATAAGAAACATAAATTCGTTATTCGGTCAGTTTCTATTAAATCCCCACTAGACATATTGCCGCACTCGCCGAGCAATCGCATTGAGAGTTTTGCGAATGCAAATGGAAATGGATTATTTTTGCGTGAAAATGTTAGAAAATGCGTATTGCATGCCCACACAGCACACACAGCGAAGTGCGCCTGTAAATGTGCGACTTTTGTTTATTTTCACGAAATGCTTGCGCTGCAATTGTTTTAGATTAATTTGTTGGCTGCGGAGGCTGCTCCGTTGCACGCCGGTTGCGCACTGGCTGCTGGTTGTTGGTTGTTGCGTGGCAGCACGAATACCGTTGCGGTGCAGCCAGTTACAATTTTCAAGTCTAGTTTGAATTGTATGCCGAAGCCCAGCATGCTGCGAGTGGGCCGGAAGTAGGTCAGCGGTGGGAAGTGAGTGCGGCAGCGCCGGCGTGAATGGCTGCTGGGCATTCAATGTGTGTGGATTCGACAATTTGTTGAATTATATGGCTAAAATGTCTGGTTTGGTTTTGTGCGAATTCGTCGGCGAGTAAGTAATTGGTATGTAGACGCATTGTGTGTGTGTGTGTGTGCGTATGCTTGGCAAAATATTTGGCTTCACGGTTATGCGCTAAATAAACGCGTATGCTTCGCAGCTGTTGGCTGTTGTTGCCGTTGCAGCGCGCTAGTTATGCAAATCTTACTCTATACATTGTCACCTAAAATGCAAAATAACGTAACATCACTTTTCATAAGTTTACAGGTGAAGGAAAAACCTTATAGTAGATACTACTCATGTTGAAAAAAAAAAATTGGGGTTTGGTTATAAAATGGTTATATATATATAAGACGCCGGGAGTTGAAAAGTTTATGCTATACATATGTAATATGATGTAGTGAATCGTAAGCCATAAAAAACTCAATTTCGACTTTTTGATGATACGTTGTTTTGCATTTTAGTTGACGATATAGATTATATAGTAAAGCAAGTGAGCCACCAAACCATGCTCAGCGCAGCAGTTAAAGTTGAATTTTCATGCCTGTTGTGAAGCGTATTTCAGAACTGTTGCTTCCCGATCAACGAGTGAAATAATTAATAATTTGTGTGGCTCTGAACTCTCAATAAGCGTGAATTAAGCACTAAGCGAGAGTGCTGCTGCTTCACTGTAATTACGTCTTGGTTGATATGGTTTAGATAATTTTTGAGTTGAAAATAGAAGGCAGATTTTCTTAAAAATTAGAAAAAACATTAACTGTATGAATACCCTTCACAAATAATAAGTTTTCCATAGAAGAACTTGAGAACGTAATCAATTATTCATATCAAATTTCATAGAGATGTTTTGTCAAATAAAAAATTTTGAAAAAAGACTGTTGTGCCTAATTAGATTCAGACCATCGCTGGATATCAGCTAAGTCGCTTTGACTCATCTCTCATAATATAAATATGTGAGTTGTTGAAATACAATTTTGAGATTAGACACCACAGCCTCGCTCTTGATAGAAAGGGAGCAAGGCGAATATGATATTTGATTACTGTGCTGTTGGGTCTTGGGTCTTACGGCTGCTTGGATGGCGCTGACCAACGATTTGTACTTATGCGGTCTCAAGATTCTTCTGGCTCAATGTAAATTGCAAGAAAAACAGCGGGCTTTTGGCCTTTGCAAAGGTTTTGCCCTGAGCATTTACTTCAAATGCTTCAATTGAAACAACATTTGGCGTGGAGTACTACATACGAACAAGCCGTTTACCCCCTACTATTAACTGAATCGTCTAAAATTCCTCTACACGATTTCCAACCACAACAAAAATGAGCTAATTTTAATTACATAAATAATTCAAACGGTAAATGTTATGCCTTTGTCATGTTTGTGTTGAATCAATAATTTAAAATGAAAAGCAAACTGAGAATGCAATACCAATCATCTATATTGATTTGCTGTTCATTTTTATCCTTTACCTTCCAATGCCTGTTTTCTTTCCCCTACTACTCTCTTTTTGTTCATGTTTCTCGTCCGTTTGAATGTGAAGTGTGCACATTAATATTCAATTAAACTCAATTAATCTTTCAGTACACAGCAGCTTTTATATGACTACACATATTCAATGTGTATTTTATTTAAAAATAAATGTCAGCAAATTGAAATTGTATTTGTAATTCTGTACATTAATGTGGTTCCTTGTATTTTGTTTTAGGAATTGTGCGGGGTATCACGCGAGTGCGTACTTTCATTTGAAATAATGCAATCATTTTTCATCAAATGTCAAAAAATTATAAATCACTGCAAAAAACTGAACATAGAATGCCTTATTTGTAACTCTTATTGTGGCTTAAAACTCAACTGCAATTCAATTGAAATTTTCAATTGTGATATTATCAATGGAATGTGAATTAAATTGTCATCGTCCAATACATTTTTTATGGTGTACCATTTACAACCTTGTTCTAGTGGGGTTATTTACAACTCAACTCCTCTTCAGTTGAAATTTAGAAATTTCGCGTAAACAAAAATATTAATAGTAATGGAGTTGTTTTCGCCTAAAAAATTTTTTGGTGGTTCGGATATTTACGACTCAACTCCACTTCAGTTGAAATTTAAAAACCCATTACTATCAAGAAATTAAAATTGAGTGGTTATTGTTTAACACATTTCTTGTTGCTGTTGTTATCTACAACTCAACTCCACTTCAGTTGAAATTTTACATTTTAGTATTATCAAAGAAATATGAATTGAGTTGTTTTCGTCCAGTAAATTTGTTGCTTACAACCTTGTGCTAATGGGGTTGTTTACAAATCAAATCCATTTCAGTTGAAATTTAAAAATTTAGCGGTAACAAAAATATTTTAGTTCAGTTGTCTTTTTTTAAAAAATTTTTTGGTAGTTGCAGTTATTTACAACCCATTTCCACTTCAGTTAAAATCTTAAAAATTTTTGCTAACGAAAGATTTAAATTGAGTTGCCATAGTTTAACACATTTTTTGTGATTCTGGTTGTTTACGGCTGAACTCCACTTTAGTTGAAATAAGAAACTTCTTAGGAAGATAAGAACGATCGATAAAAAATGCCAGGTATATATAATCGATATGTGGAAAACATTGCCTTTTGTGGTAAACTAATATATCTTTTAAACTGTGATGTTGAATAATTTTATTTCCAAAAATTGTTTTAATAAAGAAAATTTAATTTAAACTGTTTATTATAATAATCTAAATTATGAATAAAATGTTAAGAAACAAATTTAATTTTAAAAATATTTATAATCAAAAACATTCTGTATTTATTTCAACTCTTTACTGTCAGTGAATTTATTCTCTTTCCCAACTATTACAAACAACTTTTCTTCATCCATTTGCAAAACAGCGACGACCCTAATGCCGTGCGCACACACCTAAGCTTTTATTTACGTTCAAACACTGAGTAGCTTTTAAATGGGTGAATGGAAATTAAATATAATTTTTTGCTTCTCTGTTTTCTTAGAAATTTATTTACCGTAGTTTCAATTATTTTTATGGGAATTTCTGTTGCTCTTTGTACAACCAAAAGCGAATTATGCGAAGTAATTGAGAAGGAAAATATTTTATTGAAATTGTAAATGAAATGAACTTCAAGAGCGCACTCTAATTACTTAGGTGGAATAATTGGAGAAGAAATATTGTTGAAAAAAATTGCAAACAATTTTATCTGCTGCCAATTTTGAATCTATTTATTTTATGTTATGTAATTGTATAAATATTTGCAACATTGTTCTTGTAATTAGTAGACGCATTGAGTTTTATATTCTGTACGTTTTTGTTTTGTTTTTTGAATTTGGTGCTTGCTGTAACGGTATCATTGAAATGCGTGGGTTGCATGCTTAACTATCATTGTGGAGGGTTCGGAACTCGGCTACATTCAATAAATGTTCACTAGTTAGGAAAAATCATTAATTAAAAGTTTTTTCCACAAAGCAGACATGAAAATAATTCGGCTGAAAGCATATTTGGAGTAGTAATGAGTTCAATAGAAATTTCTGTTGGCAATATGTTGAGGCATTACAGCAGTGGTCACCGAAATGTTGTTAATTGATATGTAAAACTGTGCCTTGTTTGAAATATTGAAATATTTTGGCTTTATAAAGCATGATTTTGTGTTTAATTTTTCTGTTTTTGGGTGGGTGAATTCTTATTTTATACTTTACGTAAATCTTTTGGAAGAAAGTTATGTGTTTAATTTTTAAATATTAAAAGAAATAAACTTACTTATGGCAATAATATTTATCCTACACATTGACACAAAAATATAAGTAATAATTTCTTGAAAAAAAAATTAAAAAATATAAATTTCTTAAAAAAAAAAATAAATTTATTTCATAAAAAATATGTTTTTCAAATATTCTAAAAGAAAGTATTAATTGTTATTTAGAAGCGTGGGGACTTAACTACTAGAACAGGGTCGATAGCTTTGAAAAAAAAGTCAAAGTAAAATAAATTCTTATTAGGGTTTTTTCCATTTGTTATAAATAACGTTCCTTTCTTAATATTTATAAAAATTAAAACAGTGTATTTGGGACCTAGAAAAGTATGTATATGCCAAATGCCGTGAAAGAAAAAATTTTTCTGTACAAATTAAAAAACCTAAAAACTTGTATCTTTGAAATACATTTTGAGATTATGTGAAGAAAGTGTTGACACAAGATTTATAGAGTTTATCGTTACCTACAACTTTGCTATATAACTTTTTTTATAGGAGTCGTGGTTGTATCTGAAGTCGAACTAAACCGTTTTTAATCCTTAAAAATTCAATCACGCGCTCCCTTTTACTCTTCCAGACTTTAGAGCGTTCGTAAACTATTTTTCCTTTCATTTTTGATATTTTACCTTTATTTCTTTCACTTTTTTAACATTTTTGAAATTAATTTAAAAATTAATTAATTTTGAAATTAATTTTGAAGTATAAGAAAGTAAGTTATAGAGATATTTGTGGAGGATGGAAATTCACGCAAGTGAGAAAAGTTCTCTGAAGGTCTGAAGTATTTGCATTGGAAGGTATATTAGTGCCCCTCGAAGAAAAAATAAGTAATAAAATATATAAGAAATATTAATATGAATTACTTAATTAAAATTTTGAATTATGAAATATAAGTATATTTATATATAACGTACAAGCGAGTTAGTAAAAAAAAACATTTTTAGTATATACTAAACTTTAGTCTAATATTTAAGTAGTGAAAAGGTAGCTGATATATAAATTCATTTGACAAACCCTCATTTACCTCAATCACTTTCTTACTCGTTGTCGAGCGCATACATATAATATTACTTTAAAAAAGCAATTACTTGTCACTAGTTTACTTATCATTATATTATATATATAATAATAATATTCTTATAATCCTAAACCCGAAACTTACACCCACACAGACACACACACGCATAAAAACTTAAATCAATTAGTAACTTTGGACTAAATAAATACACTGCAGCGCAATTGTTTTGCATACCTACACGGATAAATTGGAAAATCAAATCAGTTCTCGGCATACATTACACACATATGCATACATGCGTATATGTCGCGCCGATCTAACCATATTTACAGACGTATCAACAAACGCACTGCACACGTGAACTGCCGCAGGCATGACTGTGGTGGCGCGCACATCATCATCTACATATTAGTTGGCGGTTTGGTGCGAGCAATTTCAGAGAGCACCTTACAGACGCGCCGCGGAAGCATACAACGCTATCGTTGCCGGCGAGCGCACTGGCCGCTGCGTCGCGCTACTCACTGCGGCTGGCGCCGCCGCCACAGGCATTGCCTCCGCGTGCGCTTCGTCCGTCACGAGCTGTTGTTGGCCAGTCGCAAGCGCTGCCGGCAGCGATGATGGTGACGACGACGACGTTGACGCCGCTGTCTGCCATGTTGTCGTCGTCGCTTCCGCAGCTGTCGATTCGGCGCTGCACTTAGCCGCCGTTTGGCGTTTAATTAGCATTTGGCTCGATTTGACGGCAATCCATTCATTGCGCGCCGCATCGAACCAAGTCAAACCCAGATTGTAGCGTCCATTTAAATTGGCGTGCTGACAATGCGAGAACCACCAGCCACCCTCATAGTTGGCGGCGCAGTGCGTTTGCGAGATGTCACGATCGACATCGATCGCCGAGAACTGCATGCCCTGTTGATAGTCGAGCGCATCGGAGGCATTGCCGCTGTAGCCGGCGGTATTCAGGCGATAACCATCGGCTCGCGATGAAATGTAAAAGCGATCGTACTGTGCTAGCCAAACATTATCGTAGATATCCTGCATGAGTATGCGCAGTTGAGTACAGTTATTGCGTGTCAGATGATGTAGTTGTTCGTTGCCAATCCAGTATTCGCCGGCTGGTTGTCCGAAACCGGCGGCGTAATCAGCCCAAGACCGATTGAAGTCGGCGCTGCCGTCGTAACGTCGCTGTATGGTGGTCCAACCGTCTGCGCTGCAATGCACCATGCGTGGTCGTTGCTGGCCGGCTGGTGAAATCATGAAGAGGCCGGCATCACTGCCAGTCGGCGCTTCGCTGCAGTCCTGTGGGAGATTCTGTATAATGGACTCGTATTGTTCTTCAACATTTTCTAGTTTGGCGACAAGCGACTCGGCGCCATGTGCCTCTGCTGTTGCCAAGTTGTTGTCGTCTTTGTTATTTTTATTGCTGGTGTCTCGATGTTGGTGATTGTGATGCTTCTGGTGAGAATGGTGTAACTGCAAAGAGAATAAAAAGTGCACGTCTCTGTTAAAAGTACGCATAATATTTTGGGATGTGGGGAGTTCAAAGGTGAGTGACCCATATGTTATACATACAAATAATACATTTGCTATATATTGATTATACAATGTGCCTCGTGTTAGTATATATTTGGTTCTTGTCAACGACGAACAAAATGTTTGAGTATGTATCTGTTAGTACCTGTCTGAGTATGAACTATAATGAAAGATTACTATACAAGTGTTAGTAGTTTAATGTCTAACATTTTGTCTTTTCATAATTCGTAACTTGTGTGGACTACTCACGTTGGCAACATGCCAGCAAGTTTTGTGGGAAATCTTAACTTCAGCCGCCTCACAGAACTGTTTTTTTTCGTAATTATGTTACATTTAAGTTATGCTTGGTAGAGTTCTCTCTTAAGCACTCATACTTGTGAAAGATATGCGGATTATTCGAGGCCGCTGCAGAAGTGGCGTAGTGAGCTTGAGGGAATGTAAGGTCTTATGAGGATCTGTCTATAGACTATAGTTTCAGACTTCTGGATGTATGGATATGTAGTCATACCATAATCTGAAGCCATGAGCTTTGAAGGAAGCGCGATGAAGTCATTACGTAGACGGCAGCCTCAAGGAATTGGGTTTCCTGCGAGTTAAAGAACCACCAGCACTTCCGCCGTTGCAAGAGTTGGGCAACTTGGCATCTTCAAGCTTTATCTTCCAGTCCAAGTTATTGGGCTCCTAACTATTCATTGCTCAATCTTCGTTTACGACAATTTCCGTATTTCCTCAAATAAACTCAACGCACTTTATTGATCCACGAGGTACCAGGAAAACTTGATTAATTTTTGAAAGCTTTCCTGATACCACAAAGGATCGACCCAAATATAATCGGAGCTTCACTACCTAACCTAACATCTCAGTAAATTCTATCCTAGTAAACACTTAATGCCTGAACAAACCACAACTTAGGACATAAACAGTTCTCGGGAAGTGCAGCTACTTTCCGCGTGCTTTGGCAGCCACAATAGCAATGTGAACTATTGCTTCACAGTTTCTACAAAAACAGGTGGACTGTTACTTTTTAAAGATTTTTCACTTGCTTCTTTTTAAAAGTTCACAAGTGAAAATATACTGTTCATCTTTTACCTCCAACATCACATTACAATTGCACTCTGATATCACGTGTCCTGCGTCCTTTCCGATTTCAGGCAGTGAAATCAGCAGAGAAGTGCATAGTAAAGGGAAGTGATAGTGAATAGAGTATGTCAGGAGCACGTCGGAAATCATTTTGTGTCGTCTTTATGCCGGAAATACAATTTAAGTGTGGTACGCTTGAAAAGAACGTGTCAACAAAGTGAAATTTAAGAGTGCCTGAGTGGCGGGCAGTTAGCGGGTGACCACGCGGATTCTGACGGCAGCTAAAAGAACTGGGAAGGGTAGGGCACATGATGGAAGTATATGTATATTGGAGATGAGTGCAAATATCTAATCGTGTTGGCAGGAGATGAATATGAAGAGAAGTTGGCGAGGAGACGGAAGTGTGAGTGCGCTTTGATTGTTCAGTTCTGCGTGACTGAGCGAGTGACTGTCAAAGTCTGGTCGACAGAGAGGGAGGTGCCGGGGATGTGAGAGGTTGTGCTAGAGAAGTGAGTGGACTGTTGTCAACATGCGAACGAAATGTGACAAACTCGGATACTGGCTGCCGGAAAGTATAAATTTAAGAGAAAAAGAAAATAATAGAAAAACAGCAGCAACAATACACACGCAGGAAACGCCGCATACAAGTAAGCAGTACATATTAGTGACAAAAGCAACGCCGAACGGATGTCACAGTAACAACAGCAACGAAAGAAGGAGGGAGAGAAAGAGAGCGACAACACGCACAGCACGCCAACGGAAACGGATGCTAACTTAGAACGCACGGATGTTGGCGTGGCTGGGCGTGTGGCCGAGAACAAAGCGAGGGACGCTCACAATAATGAAGAAAAATCAGAGGTTGGCGGCAAGAAATGTTTGCACGCCTGTAACTGCGTAATGCGAGCAGCGTGCTCTGCGAAGTGAAAACAAAATGTGCTGGCAACCAAAGCAACAACGCTCCGTGCACACGGGTGAGGGGGTAAAAGTTTCAAAACAGTCACGCGTCGTTGGCCACACTAAATTGCTGCCATTTAAGCTCGTATGCTGCAGATTTGCGCTCGTTATGTGATTTGCTTTCCGCCCTCACCATTCACCCCGGTCCATGCACCACCATTTTCGTTGAGCTTCCTCTCATTTTTCACAATTTTAAATTCGCTTTATTATTTCAGCACTTTGCCAAAGTATAATAGAAAATTGCTTAAAAATGAGTTGTGCTCAGAAACGGTTGGAAAAAAGTTGCACAGGAAATGAATAGAGCAAAGTGTTTCCGGTCATTAACACGATGGCCTTGCATATGTTGACACGGACTGATTGCCACGTGGTTGCCAACAATGAATTTGTAATGTTTGGCTCGCTTTTCGTTTAAGCTGCTTGCTGCCATAACGGAAATTTACATAATACTGCGCTGGCAATTTGGACATTATTGAATGAATGAAAATGCATTGTAACACGAGGAAAATTTTGATGAACGAAAAGTGATGTGCGAAATGCAAACAAAGCGCTGCTATTAAACAATCAAAGATTTCTAGGAATTGCGAAATTTAATTTGACTGCAGCAAAAGTGTTGAATAGTTGAGGTCCTCGATCGACATAAACAGAGCACTATTTTTATTAAATAAATATAATTCGTATATTTTCAGTGTTTGGTGCAAACAGCAGGTTTGAAGGCCGGAAGTTAGACGGTTGCTGTGGCGGAATGACTGGGTGAGGGGAGGGCTTGGGTGCCAAAAATGTGAAAACAAACTTATTCGATGTTAAATTAATGCACAAGAGCTTTAAGGTACATACGGTTGCAAATATAATATTCTTGATAAGGGTTGCCACCAGATAATTTTTTAAAATTTATTTGTTTTAATTTTTTTTTAATTTATAAAAACTGTTTTAAATAATCAAATTTAACGGAAATTAAGATAAAAAATTTGAATAGGGTTGCCACCTGTTTTTCAATTTGTCGAATAAATTAATTTTATCGAGAACTGAAACAAACAGTTAACACTTTTTAGATAAGCAGTTAGCAGTTATTAGATCTTTGTCGAAATAGTTTTGAATGGCGTTGCCACCTATTTGGAAATCAAATTACTAAATTGTGAATTATAACAATATGTATGCAAATCACAGCTAAGTAAAGCCTTAAGAAAGCAAACGGTTGAAAAACTCCTAAAAGGGTTGCCACTTAATATTTATATTTTTTTAATTTACAAAAATTGTTAAAGTAATTTAATTAAAATTAACAGCTGGCCTTTGTTAGAATTTTGTCGAATTAATTTTTGAATGGCGTTGCCACCTATTTGAAGACAAAATTATTCAATTGGGAATTTTAAAAATATGTATGTAAATCAAATCTATCTAAGCTTTAAATTAACAAACGGTTAAAAAAATTTCTACAAGGGTTGCCACCTCTTAAAGATTGTTTAATTTATAACAATTTTTATAAATTGATTTTATCGAGAACTAAAATATTCAGTTAGCCTTTTTTAGATTTTTTTAGAATTAATTTTTGAATGGCGTTGCCACCTATTTAAAAACAAAATTATTGAAATATGAATTACAACAATATTGTATATAGTCCATATATCAAACTAAAGCTTTAAAAAAGCAAACGGTTCAAAAGAGGTTCTAAGGTTTGATTTTTTTTGAATATATTTTTGCTGTTACATACATATATATTATAACTCAACTGGCAGAGATATCATATAAAAAACGGTTCATAGGGAACTCTCTGTTTGACTATTTGATATTGGTTGGGGCTTTGCGGGTAAAGTGACTGACTATTGGCAATCTCAATACAAATATTTTTGCTAAAATCCTGGTGATGCCGTCCGATATTGTAGGACTTTGTGAAATCGAAATAAAAGTGAGAACTTGATTAGAATAGGCCAACTTACATCTCAAAGTCTTTTTTTAACAATATCGGATTCAGTTATCGTTTTAACAGACAAACAGTTATTTCTTCGAGTTAATCTCAACTATCGATTTAATTGCGTAACTTGCGTTAAGCAAATATCGCCCAACTAGCAACAGAACTGAAGTGGAAAGCCCCAGTCTCGCCAAACAACTCAATTAATTTGCCCCAAGGCTCACTCAAACGCACGCACCAAATACAAGACACACATACATACGTATATACCACTCACCTTATGTTCCGCACTGTGCTGTTTCTGCTGTTGCATCACTGCACGTTGCATGTCCTGTGACAAGCTCTCCAGGCGGTCCAACTTGCCCCGCAGCTGCGCCACAGCCACCTGCATTTGTTTATTAGCATCGCGCTCATCTTGCAATGTGCTGACGCTCACCGCCATCGCCTGCACCGAACGTGCCACATTTTTGCCCTCCTCACGCAGCAGACTCTGCTCCGCGGTAAGCTGTGCGCTGGTGAATTCTAATTTGGAAATTTCATGCCTCAACTCGGGCAGGCTTTTATCCATTTTCGTTTGCAAACTCTCGACATCTTCGAGCAGCTCCAGCATTGAAGTGTGCAATTTATCGAGCGAGGCAATTTGTCGACTCAAATTGAAATTGGCATCGGCCATGCGATGCTGTTCGATTTCCAAGTTGCGTACACGTTCGCCAATGCGATGATACTTCAGTTCGTTCAATTGGGATTTGAGTGAGCGCTGTGCCAGTTGGAGTTCATGGATTTGTTGTCGCTGGAAACGGCAGTGACGGCGCTTGTGATCGGCGGTTAGTGGGTCGTTGATTAGCTGAAAGTGAAGTAGAATGGAAAATATCGGTTAGTGTCACTGGATGATGTAGTTAATGCGAAATTAATTGACTGCTTTGTGAGGAAAAATGATAGTGATATCAATTAGATTACCGCTACCGCTGGTGGTGCTTCACCACCTTGTTATAAGGACAGTCGGGTCTATATAAACGGTACGGAGGAGGATTAAGATCCACATAGGGAATAAGATCTTAGCTGTATTTGCCCAACACTTACTGCAGTCTTACAGCATATTTTGGGTATAAAGTTTCCACCTATTGACCAAACGAAAAAAGACAATTTTTGGTTATGTTTTTAGGTACATTTTATTTTACACATATTTATGGGTTACCCAATTTATTGTAACACTGAAAAGCGGGAAAGGATGGAGGTGTCACTTTTTTGAAAATTGGTTTGTCAGCCTGAGAAGGTTTTTGAAAAGGTTATCTTTAAATCTTCGTAAATTCTTGCTTTTTCTCGGTATTTGAGAATAGAGTTGCCACCACTCGAGGAAAAAGTGTCTGAGCAAATTCTAGCCAAAGGTGTGGCAAAAGTCAACCGTTTAAAAAGTCTACCGCTTCTGCGAAATACTTCGAGCATGTTCTAATGTGCTTATAGTGTTGACTAGAGTTGCCAAAGTAAGGTAAGACAATGGACGTTGGGTTGCTAGTATCACATAATCAGCAAAAATAGAGCTTTCATTTGACTTCTTTTTCGGTATACTGTTCATATTCATTTCAGCGACATAATGCACTAGGTTTTAGACTACAGAGTTGCCACTTTATATTACTCTGAAACTATAGCTCAAACGTAACCAGACAGCTTCTAATGGTTTGAAATTCGAGGTTGGTATTTACCAATTTTACAAAATAGCAATTTTATTTCTTTATAAATTATTCATAAATAGTCTGGGCAATTCTGTTAAAGTTTCAATGGCGAAATGTGGAAACTATAAATGAAATATAAATGTATAACGGTATGTGTAAAATACAACTATACATATGTATATCAACGACCAGAGTCCACGAATGAAAGATAAATTTTGAAAACACATGTATGAATGTTGCAAGCACACTGCCAGCTGCGCGGTCACCGGAGGCTGCGACAAATTGTGGTACCCCACAGACTAGTGGCGAATTTTCATTCACAAATTTCAGTTTTTTTCATGCATTTGGCCCTACGCTGCAAACGGAGTTAAGGAAAATGCTATGTAAATATATCTATATACATACATATACATAATATAGATATACATATGTGTAGTTACTGTAGCTATGGATATGTAAGGCTAACCGAAAACAGCACAATATGTGGAACACCATTGAAAATTTGAGAAATTGAGAAAAATTGTAAGAATATGTGGGCAGACAAGTTATACCTTTTACTTGTGAATATGCGTATATATTGATAGAAGCATATTTGCACAGAATGTTGCTAGCGGCTTTCGTAGAAATTTATGGATTCCTTAAGGAGTTCAGAAAATTTGAAGTTCGTTGAAACAATATCTGGCATTTTTGCCTCTACGTTCGTTTGGCAATATCGCTTACTTGTCTTCTTGTTTTTTAATATGCAGCAATTTCTTAATATTAATTTTAACTGCTTTATACAAATTGTATTGACTAAAAATCATTTCACTCAGACGCCTTAACGAGATTAAATTAATAGACAGTAAAATAAGCAGAATTTTTGTATAAATATAACTGAAAAGTTTATTATATTTAAATTGTGTTTATAAAACTACAATAATTGTAGAATTTCTTCAGCTGTTTTCCTTCATATGTTAAATATCGAAAATCAGCTTTGTCTACGATTTTACTTTCAATTGCAAGCAACAAATTCAAAGTCGTATTTACAGCGTCAGCAAAGTCTGTGAACTGGTGAACTGGAAATTTTTACAAGAGTTAAAATATATATTTATACATATATATATCTATATATATACATATATCATGCATGTAGCACAGTACTAGTAACTTCAAATACATCTGCAGTTTAGCATGCAACTTCTGGATTAGGGTGTTCGTTATTTCCCAAATTGGTTGTTGTTTTGCAAACGCTTTCTAAAGTTGCAGGTTTAGCTCTAAAAATAAGAACGCAACGTTAATAAGTCCTTATTTTCAATTTAAACCGTGTCTAAATCAAATTTTATATTTAACATGTGATTTTTTGATATTTTCCAGTTTTAGTGCTTAGAAAGTAAATCTACAATTTTGAAAAATTCCTATGTTAGCACTATATGCTCCGCTCTACAAAAAAGGTTTATAATTTTTTTCATAAAAGTAATCCTGTAAAAGTTATGGGCAGCCAAAGCTATACATCAAATAAACGGAGCATTCGAACAAGTGGTTGCGGCACACTCTGTTGCTCATACGACACGGTGTACTATATGCTTATATATATTTGAGGCATAAATTTACCTGCCTGTAACTTGTAAAGCAATGTTTGTATGAAAAAAATCAATAAGAAGTTTGTATATAGTAGAAAATTTTGTATTGGAATATCACTCTCTTAAAGTTGTGGTTTGGTTTACCTAGAAGCTAAATAATTTATGACAAAATATTAAAAACCCCACATAAAATATATAGCAAAACTAAATTGCTTTAGACAGGGTTTAAATTAAGAATAAAGCGCTTGTTTAGTTTGGAACCTTATTTTTGGCGCAAGAACAAAAACTTTTTGCAGCGCTTGCAAAAAAAATTGAATTGAGGAATCCCGGATACCCTAATATACTTACAACTCTGAGAAGTAAATTTCTTGCGCATACAAATACATTTGCTTTAAAACACACAAGATTTTCAGAAACAATATGCACATGAAACACACACACACATAGACTTATGCACAATTGCAAGTCTGCAATGCAGCTCTGTGCAATTCTTGGCATTTTCGTCTGGCGTGGTTGCTTGCAGTGCGGATTTTACTCGAGTCATATTTGCAAATTGAAATTTATAAGCGAATTTCACACAAGGCGAGTGTGGAACAACAACATTTGATTGCAGTCAAATGTTGCATAAATAAATGCAGTGCATACGGCATATGTTTACTATAAGTATATTGTGTATTTCAATGTATATAATTACTTTATGAATAATCTCAAAATAATACCGTCGGCTTTGTGGCGGTTTCTTTTCTTTATTTTGTGTGGTGGCATTATTGAGGTTAACTAAATATGTGCTCATATATTATTAATATTTGTATTTGAGTTAAATTTTCATATCTATAAACAGGTTGGATAAAGCAAATGTACACAAAGTGAAATTTTTAAATATTAAAGTACATTTTTTTTATTTCTGACATACTATTCCAGGAGTTATTAAAATCATTCTGTTAACAGCTTACGATTTCGACACATTTTGTAGTGTTTTGATGTTTTCTTTTATTATTCCAAACATTTCTTTTCAGCTTTGTGTGATATTTTTGTTAAAATCTTATATTTTGTAGTTTCGAGAGAGAGTGACAGAGCACTTAGACGTAATCAAATTGTAATTGTAACCTTTAGTATTTTTTATACTTGAGTCTTGATGTAATTTCTAGTTGTTTTCAAACAGAAAATACTTGTTTGAAGTTTTAAGTAAGCAATGTGCCTTAATGTAGGCAACATTTAACATATTTCGTAATTAGAGCCGTTATTTTCGGCTTAAGTATTTAAAATGCTTCATTTCTAGCAAAGCTCAAGTACTACATATTTCTTCAGCTGAAAATGAGCACCAAATTTGATTGCCTCTCTTTAGTCTTTACAATATTTGGAATTGTTAATATTAATTGGTTAATATTTATGTGTGATTAAAGCTAGTATTTTACATTTTTGATGCAGAAATATAGAAAAATACGGCGATGGTGGCAATGTTTTCATAGGAAACTGTTGAGTAGCTCTGAAGTTATGAGGAGAACCGATCTTGAAAACGTGAGTTGTGGTGGAAAGACTTTAAAGTTTTGAAATCCGTTGTAAAAAGTTCATCACTCAGGTATCAAAATACTCATAACTTTCTCAAGCTTGCTCCATTTGACCAGAAAGTCCGTAAAATAATCTCAACGCAACTGGTTGACGAAAATTCTTGAAAGCTAAACTTAATCTTATCCTTAATTCACAGCACTCGTATTATAATCAAAAAGTCATAATTTCGGGCTTGAAACTACCTATTTCTGCAATCGTATTCCCAACTTCCATGCTTTTTCGATATCCTTTAAGAGCTTTTGAATGCTTTTGGTAAGTCTAATATTTTTGCAGTGCATCAGCTTTAAAATAAATACCTGCATATTGCTAGTGCGCCTATAATTATGTGACGCATTTTTCAAAAGAACACTTTAATCAACCAATGTTGCAAAATAACAGTTAACAGTTTATAAAAACGGCTAATGTCTAATGCATATTTCAGCAGTCATTAGTGCATTTCGCCTTAGTAGCTTTACTCAACGTTTTCAAAAAGCATAAACGCATGTATAGCACTTAAGAAACAGTATGTATGTATGTATGCATATCTGTCTGCGCACCGGCATGACTTCTAGCAGAATAAGCATACTTAACGGCACATTACGAATTCATTTCGTTTTATTGCATGCATATCAAATATGAGAAAAAAAAACGGAAGATCTTGGCAAATTATATAAGAGCATGCTTTGGCAGCGCACACCCACACATACAGACTCGTTTATAGTATATATATGTTACTGTAAATATGTGCTGCCAAACTCGTTTGTTTGCTTAGAAACTTGGCTAATTAGCACACAAACCAGCGCATAACGGTATACTCATGCGCCAGACTGGAGATGGAGATGCTCTCCTTGCTGCTTGCGTTGTTTGTCTTCTTTCCGAGAAGCGCGTACATACAGTTAACTGCGTTAAAGTATCCCCTTTACAGTTATTAAGTAATATATTGCACAAACCGTTAGCGGCGTTGTTACTTATTTAATGTTGTAACAACTGTTGCACGCCCTTAAATGGGTCACTCTTTACTACCGCTGGAGATAATCAGCATATTTGCATTAGTATTAGTGGAAGTGAGAGTGAAACAAGTGATATATACATATATGCATATATGAAATATATATGTACTATATGTAAATGGAAATATTACTCTTGCTGTGTCTTCGATAAGCAGATACTTATGTACATTAGGTTAGGTCTGGTTAGTCTGGTAGACCAATGAGCCGCATATAGACCAGTTTTGGCACTTTGCGATACCAGATGGAGTTTAGTTACTAGGTCCAGTACTAGTAGTCATCTTTTAGAACGCCTGCGCTTAACGCGAATTTCAACAGACTTTGTATATGGTCTCGCTATCGATACTTCCTCTAGTGTATCTTACAGAGTAGTTTTGTCCATGCGGGGCAAGTACACAAAAAATGTTCTATTGCTTCTCTAGTTTTTTGTTTTAGACATTTCCTGCAGTCTTCTCGATCTGTCAGCCCTATTCTGCAGGCGTGTGTCGCTACCAGACAGTGACCAGTTAGTATTCCGATAATGTCTAAAGTCTCTTCTATTGAGTGGCAGTAGAAACTTTGTATAGACATTTCTATTGATCGAAATAAATATTTTTTTAAACAGAGTTCATAGCACTATCTAAAAGTTTTATGTCTGTCTTTTCAGCGTTCATAAATAATTCGGGGACATCGTTCACAGCAAAGAGGAAGAGAAAGCTTAAGAGTATCTTCCAGTATATTATTTTTTTTTTATGTAAATACCAGCTGCAGAAAGTAAACACGTACCCCACGAACCTCCCGCGCAACATTAGGCATTATCGATTCGCAATTTCTCTGCTCACTAATATGGAGCGTTGTCCTCATATCAAAACATATGCATGTAGCTGCAGCGAAGTTACTTTTTTATAGCTCACTAAATTAATTGAATCACTTTCCTCAATGTATCTACGTTTTGGCTTGCAGTTTTTAGACCAATTATTAGATTTATGAAGGATTATATGATCAATTACTGTCAAGAATTATTATTAAATTAAAATTTCTTGTAAAATGAATAGTGAACATTTTTTAAGTTGTTATTTGACAGAATAAAGATTTCTTAGGAACCAAATATATTATATAAATTTTTCGATAGTTATTTTTTAGTACAGACTCGAAACCCTCGAAAGCTTAGCAAATTTAAAAAAAGGTGTTATTAGTAAGCCTGCTATTCATTGTAGAATATTTCAAGAGGTAGAAGAAGAAGAGAACTTCTTTTTTGCGAATGCAATGCTTTGTAAAGGCAAAGAATCGCAATTATCGGTTACGGATCTGATTCATTTGCAAAACGTTTGATGATGCTCTACTCGTACATGTGGTTCAGTCTACATTATATCATACTACCTATATACCTATATATTATTTTGTTAATTCACCACTTGTTTGCTGCTAATTTTGATAAAATTCATGTCAGTCATTATAGAAATTGCACAAAATAGATATTCCGTTAAAAATTTTAGAAAACATACTAATTGGAATTTAATATCTTGAGAGTTGACTCAGACTTATGGTTTTATTTAATACTTCAATTGATAACGGTTTAAGAGAGCGCACTTTGCTGTAGCCACATGCTTAAGAGACTGCTTGTAGTCTTTAGTTACAAAATTATTTGTTTATGTTATATAACGGTGGAATTTTGCTGTTTGAATTCAAGAAATTCAGACGAGTTGTTTTTGCTGTCCTAACGTTAACACAAATATAAAATAAATAAAGTATATCGTCACTTAAAATGCAAAATAACATAACATCACTTTTTGTGCGAAAAGAGTACTCAATTGAACAGTTCAAAACGCCGGTCCATTGTAGGGCCTAAAAGTGTAATATACTTGAGCTCACTTTAAAATCACCCTAGAGCCTATCACACATTTTCTGAGAGGATTAACATCAGTTTCGCTTATGTCTCCTGGTTTGCAAAGGGTAAGACTGCCTGGATATTTCAACCTCGTCTTGCGAAGGCTGAACAAAAGCGTTGAAATTGACTGGATGCTACATATGTACAGGGCAGGTAGGAAAGTATAGCTTCTAAGAGGGACTAGAATTTTGTATTTATTTAAATATTTATGAGATACTTTACAGTTAGACCTAACATTAAAAAGCCGCGGATTTGAATTTCATATCTCTCCGACAACTAAATAGTTCGAGAAAGATAACATTTTCAGAGAATAAGAAAATCGAAATTTGCTAAAAAAAAAGTTTAAAAATTAAACTCTGATCGAGCTATACGAAGTAGTTAGATTACATTTACCAATTCGAGTACATTGCGTCCTTGTCAAAGAAACGCGCTGATTCCGAGAAGCTCTTTAACAAGATAGTTATAACAATAAATGTAAATAAATAATAAATCAGGTGACATATTTAGTATATGCAAACAAAAACAAACTTTTCGCTCGTGTCCAAATTAAATTTTTCAATTACATACATTATTAACGGAGTAATTAGAAAAGGTAGTTACTTGCTGCTGAAAATATCAGACTCAACTGCACTGACATCATGCACTTTGTTTACTGTAATTTAGAACTAAGCGCGACTTAATTGACAAGAAGATTGGCATAAAACAAAAAACAATTAAGAACATGACATAATATGGAAGTTGATAAGAAAAAATGTAATGAAACTGTCGTTGGATCAACTCGTTAATTATGTTAATGAAAGTATGCACACATAACAGCAAAAGGAAGAACGACACTCGCTGCAACTGCCACGCAGGCAGGCGTTACATGCCAGCGCATGTAAGGCTGGGGACAGAGCGAAGCGAGAAATGAAGGCATTATGAAATTGGTGCAGATTTTATAAGATGACTTTTCACTTCACCGTTTGCTTGTTGCCGCATGGCCAAGACACTGCACGCCACTGTGTACGCAGCCTAAGGCGCGCATGGTAGCCAACTGCGAAACTGTGGTGGAAAGACAGACAGCAAGCCGCACAAGCTGCTAGTGCTGCTGATGCCGCTGTAAACAAAGTATTAGCGCTGAGACAGAGATAAAATCTTCCAGAAAGTTTGCACTAAAACACTTTATTATGTTATTAAGGCGACAGCCGAGCAGCGAAAAAGTTGCGAAACGCAAGACAAAGGTGGCCGCTGACTGCATACACTCGCCAGTAAGTAGATCGCAGTGAGCGGCAGCGAGCGAAGCGCGAGAAAAGTGCAACGGCAGTGTATGAAGCAAAGAGGATTGAAATCTGTGAGAAAGCAAAAGCAGCAAGCATAAAGTTTTGGAAAACAAAAAAAGCAGGCGACGACCAGCCGGCGCTGCGTCGAAGTTGGCGCGCGTGGGGGCAATAAAATTGTCAACTTGGTCATGACAACAGCGTTAATAATGAATGCAGCAGACACAAAGAGTAGGAAACAGAAAAAAAACGGAAAGAGCAAGCACTGACGGGCAGCAGCACAAAGCTTTGGCAGCGAGAAGTTGCAAAAACAATGCAAAAGCTGGCAAGTTGAATGCAATGATTTTTACTTGCAAGCAAACTTGCAGCGGACAATCGAAAGGGAGTTGTTTGAAAATTGCATTCAACAAAAAAAGAAAAAAAAAATACAAAAACAAAAAATTGGAAAGGATAGTAAAGGGCTACCTTGTCCTGCCAGCTAATGTTGCATGCAACATTGCAGCTAAATGCTAAGTGATAGGCTGTCGCTGCAAAGTTTCAGCCCATTCATTTTGCTTCTTTGCAGATATACGAAAAGTCTACTTTTTTGCTTTTACTGGCTGGTTACAGTTATGGTGTGTGTGTGTGTGTGTGGCAAGTTGTTGCAGCTCTTTGCTGTGCAATTCATATTCAGTGGCGTAATGCGTTACATGCAGCCTTTGGTTGTTTGCTTCACTTTATACCTTTCATATTTTCATTTCCATGCAATAATTCTATTTTTACAAAAGCAGAAAATGCTGGCAACAGGATGTTCTACGCTGTTATTAGCAATCTCCTTGCCTCTCGCCCTGCGCTGCTTTATCACTACGCTGCGCTGTTTTGTTTCCTTTTAGCTTATTAAGACATTTCAATGTTGTCTAATGCCATTCTTCTGCTTTTCTTCTATTCCTCTGCAAGTTCTTTGAAATTGGCCACGCTCAGTTGCTGGAAATTGGCCGGCGGTTATTTATGTTCTATCGAAATATATTTAATCTCTGACCCGCTGCTATGCTACTACTGTAAGCTGGAAGTGAATAGCATTGCCGTTGGCCATGCTCTTTCTTATTTATTGAAATAGAATGCGCACAAGCAGGCAAAATACTGTGGCTTTTCCTAGTAAATGCTCAAGATATAATTGTAGAATTGATTGCTGAGAAAAAATATGCTTCAAAGTCGACAAGAAATGTATAAAAAATATAAAGTTAATTAAAATTTAGCGCTGCAGGCTTAAAGTTCAAGTAACTTACTCACAATAATGGGCATGAAATATATAAATAAATATTGAATCACAATTTTTTTTCATGAACTGATATTTCTGCTGTAAAACCGTTTGAGAAAAATTTATATTTTTATATTTACTATTATGTGTATATAATTAATTCCTCAATTTTGCTGAATTGCACCATAGATAACTGGAAGCGGGTAACTTAGTCAGAAGAAACAAAGGAACACAAGAAGAAAGAAAATATTGCAGGCGTCTGCCCGGTGTATCCATCCAACAACAACACGTTGAGCAAACGATAAAACACTGTGGAGGCAATGTAATGGCTTGGAGCTGTTTCACCTGGTGGAACATTGAACCAAAATTGCACAAAATAGAAGCAATAATGAACAAAGAGCAATATCTAAATATATTAAAGGAGCATCTTCCCGATTTTATTGATCGCTGTGTTTACAACGAAGCTGAAATAGAGTTTAAGCAAGATGGAGATCCGAAGCACACTGCAAAAGTCCTGCAGAAATGGCTAGCGTATCAAAATTTCCAGTTGATGAAGTAGCCGGCTCAAAGCTCTGACCTCAACCCAATGGAAAATTTTGTGATCAATAGTTAAAAGTCGATTGGTAGAATATCAATCAGCTCCATCAAGCCTCGAAAATTTTTGGCAAAGGTTGCTTGAGGAGTGGCGCCTTATACCCGAAGAAGTTTTGGAAAATGTTGTTGACAGTACGCCAAAAAATATAATAAATAAAATAATAAAAAATAAGGGCTTATGGATCGGAAATTAATATAATAATACAATCTAACATTCTTGTTTGCAGATAAGAAAACTAAAATGTTAAAGGGGCATACATGAGGACATACGAGGAATTTTCGCTTTAGTGGATTTCGTTGATTTTTTCTTGTTAATTTATAGTAAATTATATATTGAATAAAAAAAATAAACATTTTTACCATTTCCTTTACTAATTTTTTCATTATTCTCTCCGAAGTGTGCAAACAGCAAACATCTACTCTCTTTTGCTCCCCACTTTGTATATTTATTATATTTATGTTGACATACTATATATTCAAGTATTTCATGATATATCAAGAAGTTTCTTGATTATCGGCAATTGAAAAGCCAAAGATATTTCGTATAGCTTAAGAAAGCATTCATGTCAGTGCAAGTGCAAACTACGAGGTGTGTTCAAAAAATATCGCGAACTTTGTGTTTTTTCAAAAATTATTTATGTATTCATGAATATCTATTTTGTCCCCTTCAAAGTAATCTCCATGAGATATTATACACTTGTGCCAACGGTTTTTCCAATCTTCGAAGCACTTCAAAAAATCATTTTTTTTTATCTTCTTCAGCTCCTCCTTCGATGCCGTCTTTATCTCGTGGTGAATATTGTTCTACGCACTCCTTCTCGAGGCATGTTCGTTTTCAAATATGTTAGAAAATTCCATGAACCCAAGAAGAAGCAGCACTATTTTGTTATAACTGATTTGGAATACATTTTGCTAATAGGCAGTATGAATTCGGTGATCTCAGGAAGTTTTGAGCTTATTTTCCCCAATCTCAAATGTGTACGGTGAGTAAAAATCAAGAAGTTTAATCATTGTGTACTGTTCCATTGAAAAACCACTGTTTTGTTTTTCAAAAGAATGCAGGAAATCGTGAGTTGGTGGTTTGACAAAGCTAATCCTAATGTTGAGGTAAAGTGATCTTAAGGGATCACATTTTTTTTAACTGTTTTGCTTAGGGAACCAGCAGTTTAATAACATTACCATTCAGAGAATGAGCTAAATTATGTCTCTCCTTCAAGTAGTTGATCTTGATTTTAATTGTATGTCTTAACATATTTGAACCACTGATAACACTTGTACTCTTAAGGATAATTATTAAGTAGTTCATTCATGTTAAAAATAATATGGTTTTACTAAAGAAGCAGCTTAAGAGCTTTCAAAGAACTCTTGCAACTGCTCCTTTTTTAAATATAAAATTTTTTCTTGACATAGAAAATGCAAAACTTATTTTAACGTTTCATTTTATCACCTTTTCAACAATGTCCTTTCCCCTAACGTTCTTTAAACATGCGTACGTCTTCAGCTATTCTCACGCTCTAGTACAACTATGTAAACACGCGGCATAAATTAATAGTAAAATGCATATTAATTAGCTGCATATAAATTAATATTATTGCGCAAATCATTTTGGTAGCCACGAGCGGAAGTCAAAGGCTCAACATCCGTCAAAGTTGGCTCACTGTTACTTAAGTTAATTAAACGGATACGCACAACAACACGCATACACACATATTTGACAAATGGCGCCACACACGCGTTAGAGCCAAAACCAGAAACGGCTGATAGCGGAACATTGAAAGTCAATTTCATTCATACGCCGAGACAAACGAGCGTAAATTCGGCAACACATGTGCTCTGTGTGCCATGACTACTGAAGTTGTGTGTGTGTCTGAGTCGCTCTGCAAAGTTTGTATAACCATATATCATTACACACATACCAACACATGCACACAGTTGACGCTTGCATTTGTATTTAGCCACATCCAGCTAATTAAGTAGCGGGGAATACAAATGAAATGGTGGCCAACCGAGCAGCCAACAGTGACGCAGAAACTTTGCTACAGTCGACGTTAAGGTGGTGAGCAGGGGACGTGAATTCCCGAAGAAGCAAAGAAAAGTCATCTGCAGCAGCCGGTGATCAACTGTGCAACTGTGCGAATAGTAGTGGCAGCGATGGTGTGAAAAAAACTGTGACTTAGTGTTCCTTGTGAGTGTAGTGGTGACAATTAAGAAAGCACGAGCGGCGCGTACGTTTTACTGCAGAAAGAATGGCGAGGATAATGACGAAAAGTTTTGCGTCTGCTGGGCTAACTACCTACATTAAGGATCAGTGCGAAAATTTCATTAAAAGTGCCGCAAAAGTAGCTGCCTCCGGCGAGGGCATTCGGGTGCAAGTGCGTGCAAATGGCTGTAGGTGCTAATAAAAGTGTGTAAGTATGTGTGTATACATATGTACTAACATTTTCATATGCATAATAATATATATAAGCAAAAAATCGAGCAGTGAGCAAGAGTTTTTCAAGCGTGTGCCAATTTGTTTAAGCTCTGCCCAAATTTATTTACGTATAAATAAATACATATGTATGTATATGTGTACATAAAAAGCAAATATATTTATTTATATGTGTTAATTTGTTTATTTTCTGCCGAACTTGTTGACAGTATTTTAGCCTCTGGCTTTGGGTATGTGTGATGTATAAGTTCAATTTCAGCGAAAATAGGGAACGTTTGGCTTTGGAAGTTTGTACGCCATGGCGTATGATTGACATAAATGTCTGCTATCGACACCATATATTTTCGTTTTTATGTGCTTTTTTGTGACACGTTGGCACGACAGACTCATTTACTGCTGCATTTGACAGTTTTCAGCGTCTGCAAACAACTTTATAGGTTATGTGAATCAGTGCGCTTAAGAGCGTCTGCTGTCTACGAACGCGTGTGTGGCACAGTGCCAGACTGTTTATGGTTGCTTGTTTTTTGCTTTCGGGTTGCTTATTTGGCATGGACGGCGGGTGTTTGCGTGTGTCACATGTTGGAATGAGGAGAAAGCTAAAATAATATTGCCAAATAAATAAACTATATAGTTACATAGAACAAATAATATTAAATTAAACAAAATAAAATAAAATAAAATAAAATAAAATTAAATTAAATTAAAATAAAATAAAATAAAATAAAATAAAATAAAATAAAATAAAATAAAATAAAATAAAATAAAATAAAATAAAATAAAATGAAATAAAGTAAAAATAAAAATAAATTAAATTAAAATAAAATAAAATAAAATAAAAGAAAACAAATTAAAATAAAATAAAATAAAAAATGAAATAAAAAAATAAAATAAAATAGAACAAAATAAAATAAAATAAAATAAAGTGAAATAAAATAAAATAAAATAAAATAATATGAAATAAAATAAAATAAAATAAAATAAAATAAAATAAAATAAAATAAAATAAAATAAAATAAAATAAGATAAAATAAAATAAAATAAAATAAAATAAAATGAAATAAAATAATATAAAATAAAATAAAATGAAATAAAATAAAATAAAATAAAATGAAATAAAACAAAATAAAATAAAATAAAATGAAATAAAACAAAATAAAATAAAATTAAATTAAATTAAATTAAATAAAATAAAATAAAATTAAAATGAAATAAAATAAAATAAAATAAAATTAAATTAAAATAAAATAAAATAAAATAAAATAAAATAAAATAAAATAAAATAAAATAAAATAAAATAAAATAAAATAAAATAAAATAAAATAAAATAAAATAAAGTAAAATTAAATTAAATTAAATAAGAAAAAATAAAATAAATTAAATTAAATTAAATTAAAATAAAACAAAATTAATAAAATAAGTTTACAACAATAAATGTATATACAATAAAAGATAATAAAAAATAAGAAAAGAAAGCTTAAAACAAAATATCTAGAAATCAATATGTCGAAAAAAAGAAAAGTTAAAAAAATTAAGTTATAATAAAATAAAATGGAAAAAACTCTAACTTCTGTTGCACCGAAGCTATAATACTATTCACATATAAACAATTCAATTATGTCAATCTTTATGGCAGCCATATGCTATAGTAGTCCCATCTAAACAATTTCTCGGAGATTACACCGTTATCTTGGATATTAATGCATGCCAAATGATGTGAAAATATTTTTGCGAAATAAAAATTTTTTCCAATGAGTACATGTTTTTTTGCTCAGCTCGCATGATAGCTATATGCTATAGTAATTCGATATCGGTACTTCCGACAAACAAGCACCACCTTAGAGAGAAAAAGACGTGAGTGAAATTCAGATTTCAAATCGATATCTATATATCTGAGTGACAAGTTTGCATATATACAGATAGTCGAGTAAACTGACATACCTAAACGGATAATCGGATTACACTGGCTATTTATATATAGATCTTATAGGGTTCCGAGAAGTCCAATTATTATTTCACAATCTTTATCTGTACTTCAGCAATAATCATTAAATAAACTGAAACGGAGCTCTATCAGCCCTTCCCATTATTAGCTGCAGGAGTACTGAATGGAATGGAAATATTCTGGTATTAACATATACATGTTTATTACATTTTTTATGGACATATGAAATGTCATCCTTAAATTTTATTACTTTATTGACAACAAAAATTGCATTCTCCCACTCTGGCGCTCTACATTTTTCCACCTTATATTCGCTCCAGTTTTACACAATTCCAAGAATGCCTTTATAGGTGTATGTGCATAAGTGCACGCACAAAGCCCTGAAACTGCAATATCAGTTGATTGCAATCAGTTGCAATAATCCACTCCCACGATTGCAGCAAAGTGTAGCAGGACACATAAAGATTTTCTCATTAAAATAAAAATTGCTCGCCGTAAGGGCACACATACACATACGCAGAGACACGTGAGACAGTCAACTCCTTCTACAAAGGTGGAATTGCACATATTTACAACAACAAAAACATGTAACCATAAAAATACGCATATTTGTTCTGCTGACTGTATACGTTTTATTTAAGTCTACGCTATAATTTCGACATCCTTCAGCAGCCATCATTAATGGTGGATGCTTGTCGCCATTTGCTGTCTTGTTGTTGCGCTTTATGCGAATGACATGTACCTCAAAGTCCTTTGAAGCCTATATAATTATAAATACATACATATATATGTATATATATACTCATATTTATGACCCGGCTACCTCGTTAACTCGGTTCGCTGTCCTGCTAGCCTGCTCACTTAGTCAACTTCAACTCACAGCTATTCTGCGCGCCATTTTGCGTCGCGCTTGTTAAATATCGCCTCCTTTTGTCCCTTCGGCATGTGCGGACAAAAGCACACGAAGCGCGCCTGTGTCTATGCAATAAAATTAATTCAGCGTTTGTGTGTTCATTGTATTCGCATATAAAAGGCATGTGACCTCAGGTGTATAAAAAGCATGTATAAGTATATGCATATGGATTTCAGCGTAAGTCGTCTGACACGCCGTGTTCGTATTGGCCTTGACGTTTACATTATGTGCCATATATGGGCTCTAAGTGGGTTTATGTGTTAAGCAACATACAAACATGTGTTCTACTTCCATTCTTTATGTTTTCATTTTTATTTTTGGGATGCGCATTTTTTGCCTTTATCCTTTTAGTGTTATATAATTATTCATAGATAATAAGTGGATGAATTTAGAACTTTCCCTGCCTCCATTGCCGTGCTGAGCTTATAGTTTTACAGGCAGCAAATTTTTTTTCAAAGTTTTTAGTTACTGTTTTTTTTACGTTTTTGTTTTTGTTTTTGTTTCACCTTTCGCAAAAGGCTTATTTAATGACATAATGTAGTAATTGCAGGAAACTCATACTTATTATCTTTCCTTTGTATATTACTAATTGGTTTAAGCTGGGGATATCTGTCTTGCTTGGAATGAGTGTTTACAATTTTTTCTCTGAGGATAAACGGTTGCTGAGATACTAATATAAGGTCGCAACGCGCACAGCCTCATAAATAAAGGTTTCAAACATGTATATATATATATATATATATATATATATATGTATGTATGTGTGTATGTGGAGAAAAATAAAAATATAAAGAGATTATATTTAAAACTGCTCATTATACAGGATTTGCATTTCAAATCCTATTTTGAATATTTTTTAGTAATTTCAAATAAAATACAACAAAGCTAGCGAGCTGAATTCCATTCAAGAGGAATGCTGATACCACTTTAGCTAATAATAATATTTGACTGATATAAGATACCTTCGTTTCACAGTTTCTGTTCTCACTTCTAGTACTCTCTTGTCAAAAAAGCAGCAACAAAGTTATCGAGTTGAATTCGTTCAAGAGAGAAGCCACTGCCACTAAATTGTTTTGCACATTTGAGCTCAGTTTTACCATTGTGTGTGGTTCAAATGACAAATAAAAGTATATTTTGCTCTCTTACTTTTACAACTTAAGACTTAAACCAACGTTTTTTTTTTCACCCGAAAAAAAAACAGTTTCTCCACTAAGAAAGAATCGTAACACTATTGCGTATCCGTCAGAAGACATTGTAGTGCAGGGTTGCTCCACAAGTGTTGATCTCTTATTTGAGCATCGTATCGGGTATCAGTATGTTATATTATATACGTAAACTAGGTTCTCGGTCCTCACAGTTTTCAGTTTTTCTAACAGATAAAAAAAGAATATGCTCCAACTCTCAATATGCAGTTTCAAAATTTTAGAAATTAGGGTCTACAGAGTCTCTTGCAACTCGTTGGAAAGATGCTAACAATTCAAGTTTCATTATCTTAATGTTATTTTTTTCTTAAGAATTTTATAACTCAATGAAAAAAAAATCATTTGAATTACAAATCTCACTGGTTCGTGAAAAATTCACTGCTCTATAAAGTTGGAAATTTCAGTGCTATGTCTTTTATGCTGTTATTGAAACGGCAGAACTGAAATAATTTATAGGACTTTTGGTAAGTTGACAGTTCTAGTTGGTATAAAAAGCTGGGTCCGTTTCAATTATATTTACCCGATTGAAGTGGGAACGGACAAACGGAAAGTTTGTAACCACGTTATAGGATTTTCTTAAAGAGAATTGCTACTACACCAGGTTAGATTATTTTTGAAAACAAAAAACAAAAAAACAAAAACAAAAAAAAATCATCGTAGTAGAATGAAACCCATTAAAAATGAAAAACTACGACTCCTCTAGAAGGATGTTATATGACAAAGTTGTAGGTAATGAAAAGACTAACAACATCTGTACCAACAGCTTTCTCACTTAACCTCAAAATATATGTGAAAAATTTCAAGTACATACGTATAAAAGTTTTTAATTTTTTCTTCACTTCTAACCAAAAAAAAAATAAAATCACAAAATTTGGCGATTTCAAAAGACTCCCAGCGATATAAAATATACAGACTTGTTGAATAAAATCACTAATAGCGAATTTACTTCATTTAATATTTACACATATATAATTTTTATTTTCAGGAATATGTCTTTGCAGGCCATAGAAAATTTTAATCAAATATTAGTATTTTTAAAATTCAGCATTAAAACTTTTTGAGTTGAGCGCATACAATTTAATCAGTTTGGAATAAATATCAAAAAATATTAGCATATATTCGCCGCTGAAATATTTTTTTTAGAAGGCGCAGGTCACCACAAACCACATGTCGATGTATGATCATATGCAAGTCGCTACAGTCGCTCATTATGAACAAAATTTACATACATACATATATGTAAATTTCATTAATATTTAAACACTGAATTCTTTTATTTTTATTTTAGCTTTCACACAAATATAATACATTATTTCATACACACAAGTCATCAGATGTTAATGATAAATATTAAATTTTTGAAAAGGCAAATTTAATTTGCAGCTTATTTTCAAAGAAAATATATACAACAAATTCATATCACACTACATGTTTATTTGAATAAAAATTGGTATATATTTACAAGAGGCACGTTATGTTACCTCTATGGTTGAATATTTTTATTTACCTATTCTTCTTCAAATACACCGTTAATACATATGTATATACATATCTACTAAATAT
Organism: Bactrocera zonata; assembly: GCA_037783105.1. Classification (NCBI taxonomy): domain Eukaryota; kingdom Metazoa; phylum Arthropoda; class Insecta; order Diptera; family Tephritidae; genus Bactrocera; species Bactrocera zonata. The sequence continues at coordinate 34,769 of JBAWJQ010004720.1, forward strand.
CACCAAATAAATTTTCAATCAAAATATCAAGTGACCCTCGACTTGAATACAGTTGAATACAGTTTGTAAAGTAGAAAGTGGGTTGGAGCAGCAAATAGTGAAAAGAACGCGCACAGAAATCAGAAATTGTTTGAAAGTTGCAACAAAGTTCTTAGCAAATTTCTTGTGTGCCACAGACGTACATATACATGTATATATAAATAGGTATATGTACTATATATAGCAATATTTATTTGATTTATTGTCACATTCAAAGCTTTTGACAAATAAATTGATAAGAAATGTGTGTATCGTTGAAATATTTAATATCTACCTGTTGGCAACAAGAATGCTTATGAACCTGTTGTATTTATTTCTAACATATTTTGTACAGAGCACATTCCTTTTAAGCGACTTGTATATATATATATATATATATAAATATGATACATGGTCATGCATATGAGTTCAGAAAGTTTTATTTTTATGTTCTCTATTTGTGAAAATAAATATATTGTTTCATGAGAAAAATATTTATATACTTGTATGTACTATTTGTATTACAAAGTAAACTGTTACTGCATGTTTATATAAGATTAAAAATATAAAAACATACACATTTATATAAATAAGCAGTTATTTACGTATACGTTATTTTTGTAACCGTATCAATAGGAGAATAGGTATTTTGAATTTTCGGTACTAGTTTGAAGCAAATGTGCACTCAATGCTAGTGACAAACAGGCTTGTAAATAATGCATTAAAAAAATTTGAATTAACATTTGAATTAACTTTTTTTGTGTTTCCCGAAAATTTTAATAAACAATAACTTCTAAGTTTTTAAGACAAAAACGGGGCAATGGCACGATAAAAATTACGAGATTGAGCGAATTAGTGAATACTATTTTAGCTATACTTTGATAATAGGTCCTTGCTTTAGTATCGCCAATTGAGCTTAAGACACTCTTTTAATTTCAAATTTAATATGTTTTCAATTTTATCGAAATATAGAATAAATTAAAAATAAATTTTTAAGTCTCTGACATAATTAATAGTTAGGTTGGTTTAGGTTAGGTTAAATGGCTGATCGAAGATAGCGCATGGACTGCTATATCTAGCAACGCTTAGTACTCAATACAAATATGCAAAGTCGTTTAATTTCCACTCTTGCCTGTTCGGTGGGCTGTCTGAAGGTATGGGCTATTAAGAAGAAGCTATTAAGAAGAAGCTATCCAGTAGTAGATAAAATTAAAAACAATGAATGAAATATTAATGAGCTTAAAGTTAGTATCGCCGCTCTGCTATCTGAGTCGGTGGTTACTTCTCTGAAGGAGACTGCACTCCGGAACAGTAAATCTATTGCTACCTTAATGGTTCGGCTTGGAAAATAGTGAAAAATTTAGAAAGTCTGCAACTGGAGTTGATAGAAAGCTTTTGATAGTAAACCTCTCCACCAACTTTCCCCTCAAACTTTGACTCATCCGTAAATAAGCTTACAGTCCCTCTTCTCCAACGGTTTCTTTACACTCACAACTCTCTTTCCGGTACATGGACAGAGAAGAAGCCGCCAGAGTTTGGTTAGGGGACTCCATGATCCAAATAACTCGATATGAAATCATATTGTGTGAGGATATTTGAGTGTTCCTTTAAGAACCCACTATCTGAGTCTGATAGCAACTTTTGCAATTATTAGTTGATTAAATGGAAAATTGTTGAACTCTTTGGTCTAAAATCAGAACTTTTGAGTTTTTATAACCCATAATTCTTCAGATTAGAATTTGCCCACTGTAACATTTAATAAGCGTTTACTAAATTTCGAAAACGTCATAAATATCCTTATTCGAAAAAATAGAGCTGTAAACTTATATAGTGAGAATATCTTATCTTAAAATAATTTCTGATTAAAAAAAATTTGAATACTTTTTAAGGTCCCTTGGTTTTTATATCTATTATCTGATTTAAATTTTTGTTTATAAAATATTTTTAAAACCGTTTCGAATGCTCGTTTCTTAGGATAAAAACTTGCTCAGTTTCGAATTCTTCTAATTTCATTTTAGCCTTGCTTGCTTGCGTATAATACAATGCGACAGACCGTTTCATAATCAATTCAGTATAATTCAAGTATTATAATGATACACTCGAAGTTACTGCCAGTTGTCTAGTTCTTTCATCAATCTTCTTACCAGCCTGCGACTCATCCAAATAATTCACCAAACCACGTCCTTTCATTAGAGTTGAAAATATTTGTATTCTACGAAAATGAAACAACAGGACATTTGCAATAACAATCAATAAATATCAATGAACGACTCGTATTGGCGCACACACACACACACACACACAACACGACAAAGTAAATATACAATAAATGCCAATTTGTACGGACTCATGTAAGCGGAGACGCAGCTATTTGTACGAAAGCGACAACGGTAATGATACCCACACATGCACAAAGGCACTAACAACAATAACAACCACTACATGCATGTGCCGTGAGATGAAAGCGAAGTGGTGAATGTAAACCGACAAGAAACCACACAGCATTGCTGTTCGATCTTAAGGTTGCCACAACATGTCCTTCCACCAAACTGATTGCCATTGCACCTATTCCCCGAGGAGGAAATATGGCGAACATGCTGTGCAAATTGCTTGCATTGTAAGCGCAAATAAATAAGTAATGCACGAACAATGGCGGCAAGACAGAGAGGTGCATGCGAGAAACAGTAAAAGAAATCAAAAGAAAACGGTGAAAAAACTCAAAAACGACACAGCAGTTCTAAAGTAGTGCCCAGCCGGAGTTGAGTGAAAATAAAATAAAAAAACCTAAAACGGTAGTGAATGCGGCAAGACAATTTACAGGAAGTAAGTAAAAGATTTTTAAAAAATATTTGCCATTCGCCAGTGTACACAGACGTTTCGCTCGCAGTGTGTCTGCAAGCGCTCTTCCCGAAATGCAGTTTGCTTTAGTTTTAGTTTGCTTAGCGTTGCGGTTTGGCAGGGGTTTCGAGGCTCACTTTGCTCGGTTGCCAATATTTCAGTGGATTTTGTTGTTGCAGTTCTTGCTGTTAGTACCACTTCACTTGCCTACAAATACAACATATACATACAGATATGTAAATAAACTCACTGTCAATTTGGCGCTTTCAGTTTTTACTTTAACATATATTCTCCGCTTTACATCTCCTCTGGGTTTCGCTCATCCGCCATTTTTACACCCTGCACAGAGTATATGAAGTTTGCCACGATGTTTGTAACACCTAGAAGGATGCGTCGGAGACCCTATAAAATATATATGAACAGCTGAGTCGATGCCAGTCTGCCTGTATATATGGGAACTAGTCCCTCAGTTATCGAGGTATTGATTTAAAAATTTTGCGTTATTTTTTCTCAATGAAGCTGGTTATTTATTGGAACTGTCGATATCGGACCGCTATAACAAAGAGCTGCCATACAAACTGAACAATCAAAATGAAGTTGTTATATGGATGATTTTGTATTTGTGTGGGGTATTACAGCTTCGATGCCACCGTATTTAACTTTTTTGCTTGTTTAACGCAGCAGTTTCTCCAGCCACACCCTAGCACTCGCTACAATCCCCGAGCGTATTCAATATTGTAACGGCACATTTTTATTTTAGCAATATAATACTAGAGTAAAGTGCTTGTTGTTGTTTGATTTTCAACTGTCTTCTTTATGCTTCTTTTATATTTTTTTATTTTCCAATGCCACAATATTTTTCTTGGCTGGTTTTTTATTCGTATATCTCTGTGCCAAACATCGTTAGTGTTTCAAGTGATTTTTGATCCGCTATTGTTTTGCCTCCTGTCTTTTCTTGTTGTACACAATTTTTATTTCGTTTTATCGCTGTGTAATGCTCAAGAGACTCGCAGGTTTTGTTTTGAAAATGTTCGCAAAAAAGTGCTCGAGTTCATATATTTTGTATACATTATCACATACTGGAATGTTCACATTCCCAATGGAATGAACGACTCGACGGTGTGAAAATCGTGGTTTGGAAGGCGGGAATGAATTGAAAAGTTTCGTAATTTAGTGGAATCAGTGTAGTATTCAAGGTTCCGAAGAGAAAAAAGAAACATTTTTTTCATTACAATAATGCGTTTTTAATTTTCTTAAGGAAGAGAGCGGCTTTCATGTGAATATTTCACTTTTGATTGGTTTTCATATGCGCCGAATTATGCAGCATTATATATGTTAGGTTGGAGCAGGACAATGGCGATATCAAATACTATATATCAAGTAATTATTTTTTAGTCCATGAATTTATTTCATTTATTTATATACAAAGAAATATATATTTATAAGTATATCCAAAAAATTTATTTACTTCCTAAAGCCTTTTAAATTTTATGGGTTCCTTCATATATGAATAACAGATTCTTATCGCATCAGAGTATATAGTATATATTGAATTCAAAACTTTAATTATTCATATGTACTATATTGAGATTTGTTTTCTTAGTGCGCATGAAACTTTTAAAATAGGTGGCAACTCTATTCAAAAGTATTTCTGATACAAATCCTTTGCAACCCTTCATATTTTAATACTAGTGTTGTAAATTATTCATTACTATTTACATATTATAATGAAATATTTTGAAAGGGTGGTAACCTTACTCAAAACTAGGTATGAAAAAATCCATCTTACACTACTACTTAACAAAGCTTTGGAATATAGCCATACTCTAATAATTAATTTACTTAATCAATTTTAATAAAATTAGTTTTTTAACAGGTGGCAACTCTGCTAAAAAATGTTTTCAATATTATGCTTTTCTCTCTCTTTTCTAGTTTTTTGTTTTATACCCATACTGTAATACAAATTTAATACACCCTTTCGTAAAATTTTTTTATTTAGTTGGCTTTTTCTTTTAAAAATATTTTAAATAGAAATTAGAAGCAGATCTTTTGTTAGGTACCTCCATTGTATCAATTCATCTATTCTCTTAATTTTAACATATCTTTTCGATGATATGTATCTAGGTAGTAGTAACTTTTTAAATATTTAAAATTTAAATATTTTTAATCAGGTGGCAACTTAAAAAAAAAATCAGGGACAAGCATTCATAAAATTTATTTGAAACTTATTTTTTTTATTTCATCCATATTTTTTAATTAAAAATTTTTAATAGGTGGCAACCATAAAATAAATGTGCGTAAATCTTTTGTAAAATATATTTTTAAGTGTTTACTTTACTTTATCAATTCTCTTGAAATTAACAAAAAAAAAAAACTAAATATTTTGATTACATATGTAATAATTACAAGCAGGTGGCAACTTTTTTGAAAAATTTCAGGAGTAAGTTCTTAAGAGCCGATTATTGATAGTTGTGTTTTTTTTAATAATTTTTTTAAATTTTGAATAGGTGGCAACCATTGTATGAACATTATTAAAATTGGCATGACTTAAATCGGTTCTACTTCCTTTATGATCACTCTCTGCTGGCAGGACCAAATGATAAACTCAACACTTCAGTAATGAAACTGCAGTTTATTCTTATTTCTACACTTCCACGAACTGGTGGATATTCGTCAAAGTTGCTGTAAATATTATCCAGGATATCGTCGAAAAAATAGCGGAGTGCAAGAAAAATAAATGAAGCTTAAAATCTATTTATACGCTAGTTGCGAGATCTCTCTCTCTACGCACTAGAAATACAATAACATGTTTAAAACAGTCTTTTATGTTGTTGTTGTAGTATTTGTTGTTGTTAGCATTTTATGTCGCCATTGATGACGACAACCTTGCCTCACTTTCACCACAAACTTTGAACCACGCCTACAAGCCGCTTGTTGAATTTTTAATTGCAGCTACTTACTTAAGTGCGCTAGACCGCTTAAGCACTTACCCACTCACATCCTTACCTACATACATTCGTCTATATGTGTCGGTGTATAGCGGCAGTTATATATGTATAAGTTGTAGTGCACTCAATGCGAATTAGTGAGAAAGAGCGAACGTGATGGCTGAGTTCCAGTGAGCGGTGTTCAATGACTGGTTTCTGTGAACTTGGTCAAAGTGAAAATTTTCAAGTGCTTCAGACTGTTAAGTGTAAGTGCGCTCAAATTGCAATCAAACCGCTGCGGCGGTTGAAGGGTGGAAGTGGGAGAGCGAAAATGGAAGCAAAGATAGCCAAAAAGTATAATGTTGTGTAAAATATATCTGTATTTATGTGCGTACTGAGGCTGTAAGAGAAAGGTAGGCAAGTATTTTTTGAGTTTAGGAAATCTGCGTTGAAATTTTTTTCACAAAATTTAATTAGGTGATCACCTTAATACTATATGCATATTAGGGTGTTCGCTATTTTTAATGTTCTTTTTAACGCCTCTGAAGTTTCAGACTTTGTCATAAAATAAAATAAATTCTCGTACTACGAAAGCGTACTACAACCACATAGTACATATTTATGTAGTCCACCGTGTCGTATGAGCAACACAGTTTGTATAAATGAATGAACGCTCTGGTCTTTTGTCGTGTAAGAGTAACTTTTTATAGTTTCTAAATGAGAAGTTCTATGAAAAAAGTCATTGAAACTATTTTTAGGGCGGAAAATTTTATTTTAGAATATTACCTTCTCAAAGTTGTAAATTTATTTTCATAATGCAATATCAAAAATCCCATGTTATGTGAGAATGAAAGGGGAAAGGCACGGTTTAATTTGAAGAAATCGCTTGCTTGCATTGAATCCATGTCTTAAGGCAAAAAATGGAACCTCAGTGGGCCTTTGAAAAAATAAATGTATATAACAAACGTAAGTAATATTGGACACCCTAGTATATATGCCTATGAACATTGCTTTGGCAACGCAGGGAAATGAGAAGAAACTGAAATAACTCTGAAACAGATGTAATTGTAATTTATTCTTTTCAAGGCTAGCTACACGAACTTACAGGTATATATGTAAGTAAAAATAAAAAAGGTACAATGTGCATTGCACATACATATACAACCATATGTTGTCCATGCATGTATTCCCACCGCAAAGTCCTTAAGTGTGCAATAAAAGGCTTTTAATTGACAAGCGCATCAATGACAATGTCTATCACTCAATCAATCTTATTGACTAATAAGCAGCGGTAACAACGGTTCAGGCATCCTCAACGTAATCATGGCAACCACAGCCTCCTCTCCAACTCCCTACATGCGCACAGTCGAATAAATATTGAGCTATGGAGACGCCTCTTTTGCACTCTTGGCTTTTTGAATTATTCAAATTTTCTGTAATCAATAAAAATTTTGTATACAATCTAAAGTGTAGTCATGGCTTTGAAAGCTTGAATAAGTGCAGACACTTGCGTGTATGATTAAAATTCCCCATAGGCCAAAACACTTAAACGATTTTGATGATTGCGAAAATTAACAGACACAAAAGCGTATTTAAAGAGGTGGAGCGTAATTGGAAACGCCACATCCCAAAGGAGCAACGTTAATAAATACGGATCAAAGAAAATTGAAATAATAATGTGACTTACGGCAGCACACCCTGTAGGAAATGTGCTCAGTGTTCACTTTCTTTGAACAATATATTAAGCGTATTTTGAAGTAAATGGGCAGACTTTTTAGATTTAACCGTAAAAATTTTTCAAAATTGTTTTCGAAACAGTATTCCTAGTTCTATTATATTGTCCATTTAAAGAACGATAAACTTTTCATAAGTGCTTCATTTGTGCGCAAGCACTTTAAATGTGTGTGGGTTTGAATAGCTTTTCGGCCGTTACTCAATTCTTATCATTTTATATTGTAATATCAGGCTCACTAATATTTTTATAGTATTAGAACATTTTTATATCAAAACATTCGAAGTGCAGAATAGTTGATTATTTCTCAATAGATTAATAAACATAGTAGTCCCAACGAGACGAAAACTCTTAGATCTTCTCTCGAAATGTCAGTAACTCAAATGTCGATATCTCGAATTTCGGCATGTAGTGATTTCATAACCAATGTTTTAGTAATTGAGATACGGAATGGGAAGGAATAGAAAACTAGTCAATGCCTTTATAGTGCCTGCTTGCAGAAAAGACACTTACAAAGGCTACTCGTATCCCGTCGCTGTGGTTCCACTTGACAATATAAAGCATGTCTGCTCAAAACAGCCAGTAGAACATAACATTATATAAATTCCCATTTCACACAGCACCAAAGACCATATGAATCGCTTTACCAGTGTGTGTGTTAAATTTTGATCTTCATTAAAATCAAGTTAATTTAAATTTAATATACTTATGGATGCGACAGCAGCAAATGAACAACACGCATTTAATTGAGGCAAATCCCAGAACTCATTATATAACATAACAGTGATTAACACCTCTTGGACATGTTGACTGCCGTTAATATGTGTTTATATAACACTGTTATTAATATTACAAGCGACGATAACTAAATAATTGTCCAAATTTTACATAATTCAAATTAAGCTGAAATCACAACACAGCTGTCAAACCAATTACAATCGAAGTCATTGCATAACAATTATCTTCTGACGCCTTGTGTTGACTCGAACTGACCGAAACACGTTGCAACATTGTACATGGATCAGCAGCAAAACAAATAAACCACCTATGACATCTTAAATAGGCTGTGGGCACTGAGACAACACTGGCCGTTGCCTATATTTAGGCTGCCAGCGCAAATACACACACATACAATCACAAATATACACACACACACGTGTGTTGGCAATTTGCATAAATCAGTCAGTTAGGACAACATTGCACTGACTGCAGATTTTTAATTAATTTGTTGATTTCATGTCAACAACCAGTAATTATATCCGTGTGTGTGTGTTGTTGTGATAAACATAACCGTAAATCTATGGAATATCTAAATTCTGCACACATCTCTGGCGCTGCAGCAGTGTTTATTGCTTCCGATAGCATACGCACACCCATACACACACAGAGCTGTAGTTGTGACAGCTTGTCATCAGGCATTGCTGCGTTGTTATTGTTGTTATTTGCCATTATTTATTTTGATATAGCAATTTTAATATGTTTGTTTTGAAGCTTTGCCTGTCTGTACAAGCAAATACGCATATGTTCCACATATAGCATTGTTTTTGTTGTTGTTGTGCTTGTACATGTACTTGTCATTATGATTCCGGCATAATTATAGACATCAGTTGCCGGCTGACAGTCGCCTGATTGTCTGCTATTAGTCAAATACTACTCATACATATGTCGAGTGAAATAATTGGGCGTAACAAATACCAAAACCTCTGCCACATCAATATAAGAAAAGCCCTCTAGGGACATACAACTTTCGAACTAGTTAAAAACTAGCGTATTTCGGACTACTACCAGCACTTTTGTGCGGAAAGTCTGTGCATTTTTTTGAAGTTCAAACATTTTTTTTCATGTTCAAAAATCTATGGAGTACTTTTCAAAAATTGAAAACTAGGCTTAAATCTATTAAGAAAAATTTCGGATGACTTTTTCGAATTTCGAAAATTGCTGAATTCAGTATAAGCACGGGAGTCCCTAATGTGTCGCGATAGGTATTTTATTATTTTATTTGTCCATCTAAAAGATGATTTCAGAATATTTATAGTTCTTCAAGACTTATTTGTTGACAAACTAAGTCCAAAGTCAGCTGTAATAAAGTACTGGACTGTTGCGCTTCAGACCAAATCAACAAGCCGGACAAGGAAGTCGACAAATCCTTTTGCATTTTCTGCCCCTGGTTAAATTGTAATAGCCTTTTGAAACAGGATATCAATTAACAAGTAACTGGCCTTTGCTCGATTAAAGCGCTAATTTAGATCGATTTACGATATAAATTGAAAATCTTATTTTTCTAAATTAATTCTGAATCGAATTGAAATCAGTGCTAGCGGTTGTGGTCCACACCGCAAATTTGGCTGTGTTTAACTCTGACGGTTGTTGACCAGGCTGTAAATTTGGTGGTGTGCATTGATAGAATAGTAATTAGCCGAAGAATTTTTTTCGTTAGAAGAAATACAACTTGAAGACAATCGAATCGGCTGGGAGAAACGCTATAAGACGTCTAGTGAACTCTTCATTCTCAGCATGGTCCACCTGTCAATGGTTGTGGGAGTTCAAACCGAACACTGTTCGTTTGGAATTTTTCAGTAATACTGAATATATAACCGAAAATCCGCTGCATTTCAAGTTTGGAAGGATTTATGTTAGCATCATCTCAACACTTGCTCCTCGAATCTCCCGCTTTATTTTAGGCATCGGGTCTTTTACTTTTGGGCATCAAAGTGAACAAGCAGAGTCAAAAATAAAACATCAAAGGAAATTTGAGATGGGTTCGGGGCGTTTTTGCCGATAGCTGGCATCCAACTAAAGGAGTTTTTCATTTGACGACACTAAGGACAGTAAATATCAATGTAAATGTGATTCTTCTGCACTGCTGATTAGCCATCTTATCTGTCCTAACCCAGCTGTAATAAGTATGAAAGCAATTTTACCGATCCTACAGCTTTATAGCCGTTATGCTATCATTAGGCAAAGTTTTTGAACTGAAAATACTTTCTTCAGCTTGTTTCTGCAACTCATCCAACTAACTGGTACAAATGTAACTACTTTTAACTGTCCTAAAAAATACCAAAAATTCTCTCATTACCCAAACTTTCTGAAATCGAAAATACTTCTAGTACAAAACTGCTTACTTTCAAAATAGTTCTCCAAATTTTCTTAATCCCTTTTTTCCAGTGTGCTTATTATTTTTGTTTTGTGTGCCTGTGTGTTCGAATTGTTTGTGTGTGCGCTGTTATTGTCAAATTGAGTGATTAAAATTTCGCATGACATGCAGTTATTTTGTTTGTTTCGTATCTGTCAGCTAGGGATTTATGCTTAATTTTGCTAAGCCGATTATTTTGATTTGTAGCTTTAGTTGTTATTGTTGTGTCGTTGCGGTGAAAATACCTTTTGTCAACAATTGATTTATTTTCATTGTGACTTCCGGCCGTAAAAACGCCAATAAGCAATTTTTTGAGGTTTTTAAGAACTTAAAATTTGATGTTTGTTGTTGCTTTTTACGTTAGAAATAATTGTTGTCTAATTTCGTAGTTTGCTGTAGGGGTATTATAGGGAAAATATTTAAAAACTAAACAGAATTTTAATAAATTGATGATAGGGCTCATATTGATTGCGAAACATGATTTCACATATGTTTGTTTTGCTTTTCCGATATCATTTTTATAGATTTTTAAATTGGGCGATCAGGGGTAAATATGGTTTCTGCATTCAGTTATAAATTTTTCTGCATAACTGAGGGTGATTTTAATTAATATTTTAAACAAAATTTACAATAATTATTTTAAACAAACAACGAATTCGAAATATTCAAATAGAAAAAAACAATGACACGAACTTTGAAAAAATCGTTATTTCCTCCGATTTTATTCATTTTATACAAATGCCTCCCGTCCGATGGTTTCCAAACTGTCTCCGGCAAAAGTTTTCAACGGTAAAATATGATTAGCAACTCCTACAGCAACAATTAAGTCACATGATTTTCACTATTTTAACAACCGTTATTTTTCAATTCAAAAGAAACTAACGCCAGCGAAAAATTAACTTAAATTTTAATTAAAAAATTGCAATTTAGCGCAGCGCCAAGCAGAGTCTGCAGTCAGCGGCGATGCGAAAGTTTGGCTTTTAGCGCTGAAATAGTTTCGGCACCGAATTTTTTACCTCGGCAGTCGAGTTGCGCTGCTACAACAATAGCAAAAGCGAAAAATGTAAAGAAAGGAAGTGTATTTAAATAAAACTTTACAACAAAAGCGAAGCAAAAACGAAATGTGTTCAAACTGGAAATAAAGGAGTTGAGCACAGCATTAGCCAATGAAAGCCGGTATTTAAATGTTTCATTTTGTGTTTTCTTTTTATTTTTATTTTCCAATTTCATTGCACCAAAAACGCACAAAATTTTAACTGTGGTACTGTGGGTTGCCATACCGTGGAGGCTGCACATGTGTGATTCGATTGCAAAGAGATGTGTTCTGACAAGCCCTGTGAGGAAAAGCGCTAGAACTCTGAGCTGGTTTAGCACTACTCCTTCGATGTGATATTTTCGCTGAAGAAAATATACTGCCGTAATACAAATACTTTTCCTAAGTTCTGCACCAGTACGTTGTTCAAAAGGAGAAATGGTTCCAGTCTCTAATGGTAGCTCACGCTAGAACCAGTTATAAGGTTTGGAACCACGCTTTGCTAGTTACCTGCAGACTTTAATTCGGATCCTTTGACAAAGAACTGTTGAACATACTTAAACCGTAGCGGCTACATAAGAAATAAATGTGTAAAGTATTCCAAAATCCTTGTGCTAATTTTAAAATTCTCCTCAGATGGTCAATGTAAAAGTCTTTTGGGCCAATATAAGGTAAATTTATCTCGAGATTTTATACGTGATTGTTCCTTCATTGCGAGATTAAGTCTGAATTACTTTGGATCTGACACTTTCACATAGCCAGGTGAACAGGGGATCCTACTGTAGCAGTTGCCTGGCTTCACAAAAAATTTGTGTTTAGCAAATCAAGTGTGATTACCACCTGACAAGCCATAGAACCTGATCTAGCCTGGATTTGAATTTACATTGGATCTGATTTTAAACCGAAATTTAGCCATTTAATTCAGTCTACTTTTAGGCTAACCATGAAATAGCACAAACTAGATGAACATGCTTCTAGAAGATGAAGGGCGCTGAAGACGTTAGTATTGTGACCAGATCGGTAATATAAGAAGTGCAATGTATTCTCCCAACAATATTAATTTGCTATGCTGGCAGCGATTGCAGTATAAATTTTTGAATTAAGGGCGTTTTTGGAGTAACATTTTTAGACCTGGAGCCATTTTAAAATCTAGACTTTAAAATATAGAATCAATAAGCAGGAATCTCTGGTAAAATATCGACCCGTCTGTGAAGATTTATTGAGACTTTTGGGAGAAGAAGAAAGTAAGGCAGCAAAAGTAAAATCTGGAAAGCGAAGAAAGGGCAGTAATATCTTTTATTTATTTTACTAAATTTTAGAAACAAAAGTCTAATCTCGGGCGGAAGCAAGTATTTATAGCTTAGTATAAAAGGCGTAAGGCCTAACAGAATCTTGTAGGGCCGATGGTCAAGAAACTTGTAGAGTAAATTTTTAAAGGGTGTAGTATTCAGAAGGAGTTGAGTTCAGGTTAAAGTTCAGGTTAAAGTTCCATCCAACACTGGGATAAGTCTTCAATGGCTTCTCAACAACAGAAGACCCGCTTTAACACATTTTTTATGAGGACTTAAACAGCGTTTCATATGGCATTATGTATTTATGCGCACTTGCGGATATTTCCACGCAGTAAACATTAACAAAATACAAAGTTGCCCGAAACAAAATGTTCAAAAAAAAAAGATCAAATAAAATAAAATAAAATGAAATGAAAGCAAGCATAAAAATACGGTGCAGTGTTGAACAATGGCACATAACCATGAAATGCGAGTGCTGCAACAGTAACTTAGCTACCACACACACACGTATATACACTCATACAAACACTCACACATGCATATGCATTTGTATAATGGTGCTGATAGTTACTCTAACCGCAGTTGCAATGTTAGCTAGTAAAACTTTGTTGGGTAATATATTTTTTTGCACTCTAGTAGACACACACACACACACACATGCGAGTTTCAACATGTGCGCATTTGTGGGAAAGTTTGCATTTCGTAGCGTGTCTGCGGCAGCGTAAAGTGCCATGCCGTTTGTCGAGACACACGAAGAGCGGCAAGCAGCAGCCGGTTGCATGCTAACTTCACTCGCCCAAACATTGTATATATGTGTATGTGTATACACCTGAGAGCATAGGTATAGTAAGGTAATGGATAGTAGTGTTTGTGTGCTGGGTTGCGAGTTTATCACCGAGGTTAGGCTTACGGTTGCTTGCTGGTAAAGAGCTGTCAATGAGCTGCCACTGTTGCGCACCGCACTGTACTTGTGCTTTAAAATATACAAGTATGAGCATACGAGTATAGGTTATACGCATGTGTGTGTGGCCTAAAAGTAATTGCAGTTGGCTGCATGTGAAAATGTTGGCGATGCAAACTAAAATCGCGTTTGTAAGCGGAAGTGCGCACACACACATATATTTATATATTGTATAGACATGTAATTTCGGTTATATAAATATTGTAGAAAATTACGAAAATTTGCACCGAATTGGGGCTGTGCAGGTAGTTTGCGTGTAAGTAGCTTTTTCGAAAGTACTTTTCGGCGATCTGGTCGGCATGCCAATGAACTTGCTACAGGCAGTTCAGAGCCTAAAAACACCTACATTTAGAAAATTATTGTTGGAGTAAGGAAAAAATAATCGAATATCTCTAAATTGAGCATATATTTGAATGATCCAAAGATATTTAATTAAGAGTTTAATACAAAATGGCGGCTCCTTCAACAATAACTTTTCTAGGGTGGTCTAAACTTTTAATATTTTTTGAAATTTTTTCAAGGTTTTTTAACGTTACAAATTGTATTAAAAATATTTATTTAAGCGAAAAAATACAACTTACGAAAATACTAGGGTGGTCTTACCTTTTAAAATTTGAAAAAATAAAATCCAGAATATTTAAAGTTGCAACTTGTATATAAGATTATTTATTTAAACAAAAAAATTTAGCTCCTTCGTAAGTACTGCGGTGGTCTAACATTTAAATATTTCTGAAAAATTTGCCAAGAATATTTTTAGTTCCAAATTATATAAAAAATTATTTATTTAAACGAAAAAGCTAAATCTTTAGAAAATACTAGTGTGCTCTAACCTTTTAATATTTTTTTAATTTTTTCTAGGATATTTTGAGTTATAGTTTCCATTAAAAATATTTGTATGCAACCATTAATTATGTATAAATGCACATAATTTAAATTTTTCCTTTTAAATTTTTTTTCATTTCGTCATTAAATTTCGTGCATGTGAAATATTTTCCATTTAATCGCCGCGAATGCTGCTGTTAACAGCCAAGATTACGTCATTAATTACATTTTCTTTGCGCTGTTGAATTTTCCAAATGAATTTTTACACACAAAAGCGCACCGTATGCTAATAAATTTCGGGATTTTAAATTGCTTGTAATAAAAAATAAAATATCCAACTCATTTGCGCAGCTCATCTTCGCAACGAGCGCTCGACCCACACACTCCTACACGCTTTATGTATGCTGATGTACATCACACTCACACCCGCACACACAACTGCGTCTTCTACACCTTTTACCTGTGCATTCGCCATTCTTTTATGCTTTCGCCATCATCGAATTTAATATCCTGCAGTAATATGCTCGTATCGCTCGCCGCGCGCATCATTCAAAGTGGGTATTATCTGCTCTTTAGCATCACCTGTGTAACGGCATCACTCGCAATCATAAGCAATAACAGCGCCAACAACGGAGAAGGCAAAAATAATGGCAGCAACAAACATCTTAGCAATGCCAACAACTACAATAACAACAGCAATAGCTCGAACATGCTTAAGTGCGAGTAAAACCTTTGAGTAACAACAGCTTCGGCGAATTTTTACATTCCTTTGCCCCCATTCAACTTTTTCGCGCTTTTATGTTATCTTCTTTGTTGGAAATAATAAAATTTTACAGCAACATTTTTAAGCAGCAAAGTGAAATATTTCAAAGAGTTGAGTTGCATAAGCAAACCGTTTGATAGCTCTGCAATATGCTCAGCTTATTCGACGTGGCGGTGGGTCGGTGAGAGGCGTTGAGTCGTGAGCGGAAGCGGAAAGCGGATGTTGGCTAATGTTGGCTCCTTTGTTCTGCACAAATTGTATGCTGAAGCTTGTTGTTGTAATATATTTGCTGTTCGTAGTTCGCAGCATTCCTCTTACACATGTCAGTCGCTTTGTTTCCTTGGTCCCTCTTCAATTTGGTGCTAGTATAAGTTGCCCTTTTATTTGAAGACTTTTGCTTTATCTAAAGACACTTCAAATGCATTTTGATTGACTGCAGTGTTTCGAGGGTCGCTTTTCAAAGAATATACAATAATTGGAAAAAATTGCGAGAAATGGCGCCGTATCAAATGCACAGCTCTCAGCTTCTTGATTATAAACTCATATTATAAAGTTTTACAAGGCTCGGCTTTGTCGTGAACAGTTAGAAGTACAAGCGCTTGAGCTTTATAAGGAAGCAATTTCGTGCAAGGAGCGTCAATGAATTTTAGTTCTTCTCTGCGAAAAAATATTGTTGAGTATAGAGACTGGATTGAGACCAGCGTAAAGATCAACTACTACAACCAGCAGCCCTCAGCTCAGTCTTTTAGTTCCTTATGAAAAATGTCCACACTCATCCCACCTACTTATCTTCATGCCAGAATATCGTATCATCATATGCCAGCATTTATACTTTATAGGAACCGCAGCATACTTCCCAACTATAAGTCGCAACGCCGTTGCGACTTATACGACCAGTGTTTCTAGTAACGACGAGTCTTTAAAGTAAATCGAGTAACGATTAAGCTCATGAGAGACTAACTACCAAGTGTATATAAAGTGGTTGGCAAACTCGCAGCTTATTCAGTGCTCAGTAGCCAAGGCTAACATAACTGAGTTGACGGAAGTAAGCGACCTTCACTTTTGGCTTGGTTGGTTCCAATACCGTTACATTCCAGATTTCAAATTGTGAAAAAAATCGAACGTGGATCTCCTCCTTAATAAAGTGACCAAATGATTTCCGAAAGACTAGGCATCCGGCCGATGGCCTAAATAGCACCTGAACTGCCAATTTCGCCATTGAAAAGCTTACATAAAAAATTGTGGATGTAAAATTTAGGAGCTGAAAAATATATGTTTTTGGACAAGAGGTACTTCCGAACTTTTTTTGATATTTGAAAATGATATTTTATTCTAAAACAGAAATCATTGGATTTGAAAACAATACTTTTTCTTCGCTAAAAGGGGATTCTCTTTATTATTTAAAATTTAGCATTTATAGATCTGATTTTGGATTATTCCAGTAGATTTCATTTCTTCCGTATTAGATGGAATTTGGCATTCATACAGAAATGAAATCAAACGACAGTTATTCTTACTTTCCATGGAATATTTGTTGTATATTCGGAGAAAAGTATTTCAAACTACCCAGTTCATAGCTTCAGTTGCGAGCTAGTACTTCTTCTCGTTACATGCCTTTCGAAGTAGAAGCCACGGTATTCCACCACCATCCCTTCGGTTTCTCCGTTGAACATTTGACTTCATCTGCGCTCAAACCAACACCCTCAGGTATTTGCGTACAAAATTGCCACGGCAGAGGCGCGCAACAAGAGCGGCGACGTTGTTTCTGTAGCTCGGTTAATCAGCGAAAATTCGCAACACAAACAGCAACATCAACAGCCGCAAAGGCAAAAGCGGTGCCTGCAATAACAACAAACAAAGCCTGTAGGTTGGCGGTGGCAAAGCGTGTGTCGCATGAATGCGAAACAAAAACGTAGAAAAATATGCCAACAGCAACAGCTGTGCCGCCGTGTCGCCACATCCGTTTCTTTCTCAGCGCTTGTTGTTGTGTTCTCATTGCTTTTGTAACGTTTTATCACATAACCTGCGCCATTCTTTGCATATGCTTCGCATTTATATGCGTTTGTCAAAGCTGTCGTTATTGCATGATAAAAAAAATTTTATGCGTTTTTATTTGAATTCCTCTTTTACGCGCTCGTTTTGACTCGCCCGGCGTTCGCTTGGGTGTTGCGCTTGCTTATAGCCTTGATAAATATGCGCAGCATGTTCGCGTCGCGGCAGCGGCAATTGGATTTAGCTGTGGCATTTGGGTAGCAGCTGTGTTGAAAGCAAATGAAATGTGACATAATTAGAATGAATAATACTCACACATAAGCATCCACATACATACACGATGTAAAGTGTGTGCGTGTTTAGCTCGAGTGAGTGGATTAGCGGCTAAAGTGTGGCGCGACGAGGCGCATCAAAGAGCGTGAAGATAGAGTAAAATGTGATATGGATTTGCAAGATATCGCTGCGTAAGCGCACATGAATAAATTTATTTATAAAAACATTTCTTTCTACACTTAATGTCTGGTAGAACGTTAGAATACTTAATCCTGCTTTATCCTGTTTATAAGAGCCTTTGGCTTGACAATACGTAAATATATAAACTAAATTAGTTGGATAATGCTTAGTTTGCGAGCTTGAGTCTCTTTCTTAGTTCTATCGACTTGTTTTTAAAAGCCAAAACTTTGAGGATTTTTCTGCACGAAACAATATATTCGTCCGGTTAAATACACATAGTACTTAAACTTCGTTAGGCAAGGATTACAAAGCCTCTGCGGAGTTCTAACTTTACCCATAGGACTACAGATGTGGAAAATACTTTCATGTTGAAATGTGAGCTCTTTCTCATGCAGTATATTGTAATGAACATAGGGTAGAACATACACCTTTAAAGAACAAACACCGAAACGTCAAATTAAATGGGGAATGCTTATAATCGAAAGAACATTCTTTAACATTAATTTTTTGAAGATTATCTCTTTCAAATGTTGGCCGGAACAAGCCTCAGATGGCCTATCGATTGAGTCCGATTTTCAATGATTCGTTCGAACATTTCGACTGGTAACTGGCGAACGGTGTGGTATCACACGGTCTTGGCAGCCGAACGACTAACCCAAAACGTGAAATTATCTACTCACCGAAGTGTTCTCTCAATGTATAAAGTCATTGACGTGATGAGCGTTAGGTGGAGCCTTCTTGTTGAAACCAAATGGCGCGAGATCACGAGCTTCAATTTCTGGCATTAAATAGGCGGTTATCAAAGCGCGATTTCGGTCACCATTGACGGTTATGTTATCATCGGCAACATTTTTGAAGAAATATGAATCGATGATTCCACCGGCCCTTAAACTACAATAAACCATTATTTTTTCTGCATAAAATGACAGATCTTGAATCTCTTCAGGTTGCTTTTCGTCCCAATTGTGGCATTTTTGCTTGTTTGGATACCCATTTAACCATAAAAACTTGAATCTTAGCGGGCCATGTCAAATTGCGGAGAAAATTATTGAGTTTCAGTAACAAAATTCCCTAAACGACAAGAAGTCAAAAATTCGTTACATTAAGCGGTCATAAAAAAACTCCAGTTTTGCTCCTTTTGAATCCAGGTGGAGTTATTTCAACATTCTCGGACTCCTGGCAACATACAAAAAATGGTTCCATCTGAAGTCATTGGTAAACCGTTCGAGACCTCAATGGAATGGTAATAGAAAACCTTGATATATCACTCTGAGATTTTCAACATGTGCTTTTTTCTCCAAGAAGCTGCTTATTTCTCGGATCCGTCAATAACGCACAACTAGAACATACTTATAAGTGTTTTGGCACAGTTGCAATACAAACTGAACAATCGGAATCAAGTTTCGATCTAGTATATACATACTGAAATATCGAAATCATGTTCCTGTAAGAACAACTTTTGACAAAATATCTACACGAAATTTGGAATGAGTATTCTCTCATACAAAGGTATAATCTCTGAACGAACTGTTTCGACCGGCCTACTATAGGAGATAGCTGTCATACAAACTGAATGACCAAAATTAAGTGTTTGAAAATTCTTTATTTATTCAAGGTCGGTGTAAACGAAGTTAACCTTGTTTTTTGTTAATTAGCTATTCAGTTTCTATATACCAATAAAAATAATAGCTCACTCAGCATAAGTGTATTATTATGTATTTATTTATTTATAAAACGTGAAACAATAATACAATTACTTTTCCACGAAAAAAGGAGCACTGGCTGCCAGGACCTTCGGCTCGCTGATGTAAATATAAAATGTATAGTGTATTATAGTTTACAAATATGTACTAAAAAATGTACGCTCTTCGACGAGAGTGGGCTACATTTATCAAGTGAGTATAAAGTGATCCTTTTCAAGTGCAGGTAAACATATTTTTAAACCAGCTTACTCCACTGAATAGATAAGTTGACTAGACAGTCAAAATTGGTCAGAAAATATAAAGACAAGCCCCCGTATCCACTATTTTTGAAAGTTCTAAATAAACGCCAATCCTAAAAGTTAAAATTTAAAGTTGTTTGTTTTTGTTTTTAAACTTGCTAGTT
Organism: Bactrocera zonata; assembly: GCA_037783105.1. Classification (NCBI taxonomy): domain Eukaryota; kingdom Metazoa; phylum Arthropoda; class Insecta; order Diptera; family Tephritidae; genus Bactrocera; species Bactrocera zonata. The sequence continues at coordinate 54,839 of JBAWJQ010004720.1, forward strand.
AGTGCTTTACCTGGCATTTTTGAATAACTGTACATTTACTGCCTTCCACTAACAACTCTGCAGACGCACAAAAGAAATACGTAAACGAAATTCGAGCTGAGCTTTGGAAAATCACATGGAAATCGTTGACATGAAAGGGTAAATTTCAATTAAAACGCTCACCTTAAACAAGGCAAACAATTAAAAGCGAATAAGCAAATAAATCAGGCATGCAACTGCGTGTGTTTGTGTATGTGTATGTGTCTGTGTGTGCAGCCATTTCGTAGCAAATTTAATTTCGTGCACACACAGGGAAGCTGTTGTTAGACGTAAATAATAGCTCAGTCCGACCTTTCTTTACGCAAATTCAATTAAAAACCACCAGCTCACGCTCAGCGCGCCATTTAGAATGCTGCCAAGCACGCGTGTGTGTGTGTGTGCGTTTGTATTTGTAGCATTTGTAGTGTTCGCTGTATGTGCATGTGTGTCGGATTTTGCCACAATTGAGTGAATTTTATTTAAAATACATTTCCATACCATTTTAATTTTCTTTCAGCCATTTTATTTTGTGTTTTTGTTGTTGTTTTGTTGTTTTTGTTGTCGGCGCCTTTTCTTTTTTGCAAACATGCTGGGTGGGCCAGTACAAATGCATGTATTTGATTTTTAATTAAATCCATCTGGTGAGCTCAAAAAAATGTTTGCGCACACAGCAACAACAACAACGAACAAATGTGGTGTAGAAATTAAAATTTCATTAAGTAAAAATAGCAAACAAAAGGTGCGCACAAACAAGCCAAGCAAAGGTTGTGTCATAAACATACATATGTGTGTGTATGTGTGTGTGTGAGTTTATTGAAAGTATTTTCGTTTACTTTGTGTGCCTTTTCTCATCCGCAACACTTCGGCGTGCTTTAAGTTACCACTGTTTCAGCAGCATTTTTGCGGCCAGCCTTCGAGCGCATCAATACGATCTTTAGCTGCAACGCGGCACATTTATCCCGGTTTTTTGTTGTTTTTCCCACATTCAATTCTCTACAGTTTGTAAACAACTCTTTTCTGCTTCGCTGGCCGAACACACCTGTCGCGCGCAATCAGCTGGAAATAACCCATTTTTTTCTTTGGTGAAATGAGCGAAATAAAACTTTTGCCGTGATAACGGTTAATCGCTGCAGCTGAAAGTGGCGCATAGCTTCTTTATCGTTAGTGCTGGACCCGCAGCTGGTTGGCGCACCTTTTCTTGCTTGTCTGTAGCATCTCTGCTCTTCTTTATTTTTTAGTGCCGCATTCAAAGGCGAAAGTCATTATGGCGCTAAGCACTTTGCAGCATCGCTTGTAGCCAATAACAGTGAGCTGTCTAGTGATTTGGTCGCAACTGTGCTTTTTGTGCTTCAACCTGCCTGCTGCCACTACCCTTTCGTCATTCTCAGTTCGTCCGCACTCAGTCTGGCTGGTTGGCCACAAATTGTTTGGTTTTTATCTCAATTGATGGCGGCTGTTGTTCATTTGGTGGCGCTTATCAACGTTAACCTCAACATTTGCTGAGCATGGCTTTTGTTGTTGCCACATTTTGATGGTTGACCTCTTCTCTATCAACATAATTAACGCAATAAAAATGTTATCTAAGCACAGCTGTGGCATCAGCTTATCGACAAGTAGCATAGTGGCGAGGCACCATGCGGGGGATGGGGATTACATAAATTTAAATGATGAAGTATTATCAACAATTTAAGGGTTATATGTTACCATATACATATATAATATATCGTTAACTGAAATGCAAAATAACGAAACATCATTTTGAATAAATTTACAAGCGAAGGAAAAACGTTATTATAGAAACTACTCATATTGAAACAACAGGAACGAAGTTCCTTCGGATAATGTAGAATCGATACAATTTGCAAAAAAAATTGTGCTTAATTTTATTTTATGTAGGTTGTCCTGATTTTTCTCTCAAATTTCGCTGATTAGTTTTTATTTAAGTACAGATAAGTATTAAGAAAATTTAGTATTTTAAGAAATAATAAATTACGTAAAGTAAAAAAATAATTCAAATTATATCTAAATAAAAATTGGTAAATATTTTTTTGTTTTAAACTATCAATTGTTATTACAAATGATATAATAGAGCTATTTTATGCTTTTATTTGTAAAATAACGTCAAGTTTGTTAGACCTGTGCATAATTTTACATTTTACATATTAGGTGACATCACCACTCTACCTCCTCTTTCTATATTCCATTCTACTGTCAACTCTACTGTCGTCCTACTGCCGTTGGCAAATATAGGAAATATTCAAGTTAGCGGGAACGACAACTGTCGGTCTGCAGTCGTGTAGTCGTGCAGCTGTCAAAATAACAGTGTCCATAAGAACGTCTGTATTTTAATATTTGACAGATGTAGTTTGCAGTCTGTCGCGCTCTATGTGTTCCGCACTTCACTCAAAACTAATTTGCATACACAATAATGTTACAGATTTTCATGCCTAATTATTTTGCAAAACCTAAAGGTAGGCTATAACTAGCGATCTTACAGTCTTTTTCTAACGGGTTATTTCCTCAAAGTCCGCGCCAAAAAATATGCAACAATTCAACTCCCCATAAACGTATGTATTTAGTGCAGCATGGCCGGCATGTACACAAGACAACACAGCTGTCCATTTTGCATGTACACAATATCGTTGTGGCCATACTAATACCTTTCACTTCAATGAAATTTTAATATTTTGTTCAAAGTGAAATTTTTTTTATGCAAAAAATAAGTAAAAATTGGTAAATATTTTTTTGTTTTAAATTATCAATTGTTATTACAAATGACATAATAGAGCTATAATAGAGCAAGACCTAAAAGTAGGCTATAACTAGCGATGATACGGGTTATTTCTTACGGATATTTCTTACGGATATTTCTTACGGGTTATTTCTTACGGTTTTTACTATCACTTTTTTTTCAGTTAGCTCCCGCAGCAAAATCCTATCTTCTGCAAGCCTGCCGTAAGGAACTTCGTTCCAAAAAATGAGTTTTGGTTATAAAATGGTTATATAGTGACTATATCTGACAGCGGTTCAATTTCGATTTTTTTGGTAATAAGTTGTTTTGCAATTTAGGTGACGATATGTACATATACATATATGTAGGTATGTATGTTCCCTCGGTCGTTGCGACGCCATTTCCGGTGACCCCTCGGGAAAAAGATGATACCGGGTTGGGAGGATAACTAGCCACAGTTAAACTACCTAAATGAAAATTTCGCAACTTTTTTTTTTTCAAAAAGTTTTAATTGAAAAAAATATCCTTCATCCAAGTCTTCAAGAATTGTATCTCAAAGACCTGTCTAAAATTTCATGAAGATCGGTAGAGTTGTTCTGCCAACAGAATCAAGAACAAAATTTCGAGAAAAACGCGTTTAAAGACGACGCACTTAGTATAGCTATCCTCGAGAGCGCAAATTCTCAGGGCTGTATCTCCGCAACTATTTTTCGGATCGACTTGAAACTTTTAAAGGGACTGTTCTTCCCATTTAAACCATCCATTGTGACTTTGAATACTTTTGAGATCGGAACTATTGCTGAAAAATCAACCAATCGATCAACCAGTGATTATGGCTGTTCATATATTTTTTGCGATCCGTTTTCTTGAAAATGTCGTTTTCGGTATTTGTACGAGTACTGGTTGTATGTAATAATTAGTCTGTTTGGCATGGAACTAAGTGAATTTTATTTAAATAAAAACGTTTCGGCTTTTAGAAAAACACACACTTTGAGGCACACATTTTACCAAAGGATTTACCGCACTACCTGAGTGCGTGTTTGTTTACCGTAGCTCAATATGATCTTTCGGCATAAGTGCGACCTTCTATGCTGTCCCAACGTTTTTTGTTGCTGTAAATGTGCGTGTATTGGATAGACTTTAAGCCGCAGAAACACCAACTACTTGTGGCTATTGGACATTTTTGAGTGAGAACGCTCTATATCCACGAATACACACTTATACAAATAAATAGACATACATATACAAATACATGAAGTCTGTCGCAGTTGCAGGCGAGCTCTTTCTGGAAGCTGTGCGAAGTTCGTTTTTAAATAATTCCTTTTACTGCGCCTCTTATCGTCAAGGCAGGTAGCATGCCAGTTGTTGTGGCTAAAGAGCTGTTGTTTGTTGGCGAAAAAAAACAACAAGAACAACACGCTACACTCACATCTTTTAATGTTTTTAATTTTTCCTGTTTTTTTTTTTTTTGGCCATATGCCCGCGGGCTTTTTATGGGATGTGCGAATTGCAGGTTGAAACGGAGGCTTGAATGAGTGATGAGTTGGGCGAAAAAATAACTGGGTTTTTGTTCGCAGCACTTTCAATATTTAAAAATTGAAATTTCGGCAGTTTTTGCGCGAAAGCAGCTGCAACTTTACACTCAAGTGTATGTGGATACATGAACGCAGTCTCTGCAGGGCATCCCGACTACTCTTTTCGGAGACGGCTGCCAGGGTTATGTGTGTAACAGTAAAGTTTTCGCAGGCTGTTGTTTCGAAATTGTTTTTGTACATTTTTTTATTTTTTTAATGAAATTTTAACAGCTTAAGTTTATGCTATAGAGCGATTGTTATCAGCGCTATGCAGACAATCTTGTTGTATGGAAGATTTACATGCTTTTCAGTAGCGAAAATAATTATATGCCGACACTATGAGTCCTTTAACAATTTCGCAGCTTCAAGTAAATTTTTATGTTGCCAGTTAATGTGTAAATAAATTAAATATTTAGTGCAGGAAAAAGTATGCAATAAAAAAATAAAAGTCTTTCATTAGTTAGTGGGTACAGTTAACAACTCCACAAGTCACTAAATTAATTTTGAATGAAAATGTTGAATACGAAGCGCTGAAGCATTCAAGTTTGTCATTTTGCAAAAAAATTAATCAAAACTGAATTCGTATGTAGTCTATTAGCAAGCTTAATGCTGATTAACAATCCTTTTTATTTTGCTCCAAATGGTTCAATTTCGTAGAATCACTTCGCCCGTCGGGGTTCTTTTACAAAAGATGTTTCCCAAGCTTGGATCATTAGACCCCATTTTTACTGAAAGGATTCGATACCTTTTTCATTAGGCTAGGTTTATTTTCAGTGACCAATTCAGGCATTGCTTTTAGTCAACCAAACGCAGTCATTCGTAAAGCCATAAAAATACAGCTTCTGTATCAGATTTTATGAGTTGGCAAAGCATCTTTAATTATTTTCATTTAATTTATATATTTTTAACAGCTCGTTATGATATCAGAAAGTGAGAGATACCAAGTGTTAGTGAGACAATCACGAAGGAAATATTATGATGTCTTCTTCCATGTAGCTTCAGCAGCTGGCAGTTGACTGTTAGAACTCCCTCGACTAAGGAGAGGCTAGCCTTATTGAGGTCAAATTGCTCAGTGGATCTCTTATGGTAGATCTTAGGTTAAAAGAATGTTGCTAAAGCGCATGAACCGATGGTAGTCTAAGACTGGCAAAGCTTTCGTGAAGCCCAGCTATTCATTAGTAGAACACACGAAGACAGCAGAGCACCGACTGGTTCCCATTCTAATGATAGCTAAACCCATGCCAGCTCGTAGGCTTCACAATTACCTACGATCTAGCTATCGCCGCCCGTATCACATAGACACTTTTCTGAAAAAGCTATACTCTGGAGAAATAAGTCTATCGTTAAACGCATTGCTATAGTCACGAAGTCTGACACTGAAGTGGATAGAGAGTTCCTGATAATATACCCTACCACCAATCTTCCACACAAGCTTTGACCCAATAATCAAATAAGCTCACTGCCCTTCTATTCTATCCGCTTCTACCCACCCAGCACTCACTCACAGATATGTGTGAAGCGAAAAGCCCCTTCAGTCTGGTTCGAGGACTCTATTATCCAAAATATCTGGTCTGAAGTCAAAGCGTCCAAAGATTTATGAAAGTTCAAGCACACGTTCATTTAAAAAACCAAATTTTCATTAATTGATTTGGTTGGTGTAGACTTGAAGGCTGGTGTGTTGAACACTCTCGAGCATTTCTTCTTACTCTCAGAATAAATTGTCCACGTTGGGCATTGTTTGAGGCCTCTAGACTAGCCTTAGCAAACAAAGTTATATCATAAATACATTTACTAACTTCATCTAGTCTTCGTCATATATTTTTTGAAATGTAAATTTAATTAAAATAAAATCTTGGAAAGAAGGCAAGGTTTTTTCAGAGGAGTTGAACCTTTTTTAATGGGGTTACTCCCAGCTGGTACTTTTAGTGTGTGCTTTGGTGATATTCCATAAATGAGATAACTCGAAATAGGAGTTTTTAATCTTTGAAAGAATTTCAGTTTCTAATAGTAACTATTCACTTGCTCTTATATATACACTACTACGTTATTGCCACGCACTAAATAATAAGTAAATACAAAATATTTGTTAACTAACATTTTGTGTCACAAAAATCTCGAAATTTTGTTTTTACTGCAGAACTTAAAACCGCGGCGACAAGGTGCGTGGTTACATGTGGCAAGTAAGCGTGCCACCAGCTACGTGCTTTTAGCGCCAGCATTTCAGTCATGTGGCACCTGTCTCAAAAGCGTAGGCTTTTTCGCTATCGCACGCATACACGGCCCGATATGCGCAGTACGCGGCACCCAGGCACCAAAGGCTGGTGAAAGGATGCGCATCGCTCGCTTTTGGTTAAAATCTGTCAACGCACGTGTGAAAAGTCTTCACTGTTATTTCGCTGTTATGAACAAATGGCGCACATTTATACGCACACATATACATATGCAAGCCATAGAAGTATGCGTGGAATGCAGCATATGGTATGTATCATTAAGCGCTTCCTTTGTATTTCCTTTGTTTTTGGCAACAAAATCGTAAAATTTGATTATCTTCAATATGTAGGGTGTAATCTCTTCCATTTGTTGGCTCTTTCTCGGCATATTTTTCTGGCATTTTTATAAGCTTGAACAGTAGACACACAAATCCGCAGTAGATTTGCTTACTACGCTCAAATTTCAAATCTCTTTCTCGCCTCTTATTTGCCATTTTCCATTTCTATAGAATGTAATTTTTTTATAACGGCAAATGACACAATATGCCGCATAAAAGTTTATGAGTTTTAAAATTGCTCAATGCCAGACCCTGGGCGCACGTGTGGAAGGCTTAGCAAGTATGCGTGTGTGTGTGTTCTCGAATTTGCTTAGAATTGTCCAAATGACCTTCTACTTTCACTCGAAACTCATTTGTTTTCCGTTGTGATTATTTTGTTGGATATGTTTGCTGAATTCGTATTATTCTTATTTGTGTTTGGATGTGCTTATGGTTGTTCTGCTGTGCGGTATGTGTGGGTCTAGTAGGAAAAAGTTTCTCTCGAATAACTCCTTAGGAGTAGAAGTGCTAAGTTTAAAACTTGAATAAGGAACATATTCTCTAAGTGAGACTTTTTTTAGACAAATTGATACTTTTTTGGTGAAGATTATTTGCTCTTTTAGTGTACGCTCTGGAGATATCGCATAAAAAAGTTAACTGTAAATAAGAGTTTTAACTGACAGCAAATGTTTTTGGAGTTTATGACAAAATGTTTTTCGTGACAGAAATATAATAACGTTACTTTGAAGTTCCGTTAGGGATCGCTTTATAGAAAGCTATTGAAATTAGTTGGAGAAGGACAAAAAGGTTCTGCGATCTTTCAGAAAGCTCCTCTGATTGCTATTACATTACTGTGACATAGTTAGATTTGTGTTGAAACATATTTTTTGAATTTATTAAAATTTATTATATTAAACTTAATGACTTGATTAATATTTAAAAAAAAAAAAGACAACAGTTTTCAGAACCATGGATTGTTAAAAATACTATTTATTTTAATATAAAGTGATACTCTCATAAAAAAAATTATAAATTTGAAATGCGTTTTGACGAAGTTAGAATTCCTGCGTGTAAAAATTTAATAATAAAATATAAAATGATATATTAATATTTTTTATATTTATTATATTGGTTATTATATAGGTAGATACTTTTTCGGCCACCCAATATATATATGTATATTATTAACAATATACATATATATTTTTGTGCTGAAATCCAATAATTATCTCTGTTCAATCTCCATCTTTGCTTTGTTTCGATTTTATTTATTTTTCGAAATTATTTCAAAACTCCCGCGGTGCTTTTTCTTGCATGACTCTTGAGCTTTCACTCGCACATGTGCTCTTATAAGCTTAAGTGCAAATAATATACTCTTAACACACACTTTCTGAAGATATCTAAATGCTGATTTTATTACAGTTATGTGCAGCTGTGGGTGCTGGCGTTTGATGTTACGACTTGCCACACTCAGCGCAGACACGCCTTGCGGCGCATGCAATCGAAGCGGTTTAATGAAATATTAAAAATAATAAAACCCGCACATCAACTGGCGCATTAAAGCACAAAAATATGTGTTTATATTATATATATAAATGCATATGTTTATACTTATACATATGTTTATCGATTCGTTAATGCTTTCACGTACGAAAATCGGTAACTGCTGGCGTTAAACGCACATTTAATATGCGCAATGAGGTTCATTGAGTTTTCGAGCGGCCGTGTATAAGTGAATTTTTAGTATTATTTGCATATTTTATTGAGGCAAATGTGTGGGATTGAAGAATTATAGTTTTCGAATGGTGTTGTGTGTGCTTTAGTGAACTTGGTTTTGCAAAAAACACTTTTCTTATATCAATTTTCAATTAAAGTGGGTTCGTATACACAATTAAGGTGTTTTAATTCGAAGTTTTATTAAAGAAAATAGTGACTTGAGTAATTTTAATTTCACTTGATGTATTAATTTTTGAATGAATCTAACAATAATCAAAAATTTAGGTTTTTAGTGCATAGAAAGTTACTTTGTGAATGAGTAAATAACTATTAGTACCTAAAATAATGCTTACAATCTTCATCATTACTTAATGGTTGCTCTGTTTGCCCCTAATGTTGCTCGAAGCAACAAAAAAGTATGGAAGTGGAATCGAAATGAATAATTAATATTTTTTCTTTTTCCATACACAATATCTCTGCTCTCATAGGATCTCGATTAAGTTGTGTCAAACTATTCGCAGATTCTTGGCATCAAAAAACTCTATTTACGGATAGGAAAACTTGTAGTATGTATGTATTATTTTTGGAACTTAATCTCAAAACTAACGATTAGAGAAAGAGTAAACCGCAGAATTATAAAATCAACCATTTAGAAAGACAACCGAATGGCATGATCAACTGCTGGAAGCAAATATTGAAAGAAACCAACTGTGCAATGCTTTCACTTATGATTGAATTGGAAAACGTTCTATACACTATGATCTTCATGCTGACTTCTAGGTTTGGTGCATTAAAAAATTTTATCTTTATCAAAAGTTTCTAATACCGCTTTTTAGATGTGAAAATACCAGATTTTCCACATTCCATAAGAGAAAAAGAAAATATTTCAATGAAAAAAAAATTTCGATTTTAGTTGGCAGGGCGGATGCCTCATGGTTCACCTAGACCTTAAGGAGTGCCACTGTTAATTATTTAGTAAGAAATTTTCAAATCCGGTCATTTCTGCTTGCACTCACGTTTTAAATAATATCGAATGGAAATGAAATTCCACTAAAACTTGGCATCCAGATGCCATACTACAAGAATTATGAGTAAAAATATCGATTAGCTGGCAGTTGCAACTGATATTTTATTATAGCAACTCTCAAGCAAAAAAAAGAAGCGTTCATGAATACAAGGAACGTTCCAAAGTAAGCAGGACTTTAAAAAAATCAGAAAAAATAGTTTTTCGTCAAAATCAATTTACTTTATTCAAAATAGTCTCCTTCTGCTTCAATAAAGCTTTTTGCACGGTCTAAAGCAAGTCGAGCGAGTGTTAGCTCGTTGGCCGGTATGGCCGCTAGTATGCCGGTGCAAGCCAGTTGAATGGCCTCTATGTCTGCATAATGCTTTCCTTTCATGGGAAAATGCATTTTTTTGAAAAGGAAGAAGTTGCACGGTGTTATATCAGGTGAGTACAGGGAGAGGTTAATGGTTAAAATTTGATTTTTAGTCAAATAATCGTCCTATGAATGTTGGATTCTGAGCAATTTTTGGTCGTCAGTCAATTTGTGCGGAACAAACTGTGCGCACACATTTTGTGAGCCCAAATGTTTGCTCAAAATGCGATATATCGATGTTTTGGAGATGTTCAATTCCATTTTTATGAATTTCAATGATGATTTCGCCTGATTTTTGATAAAATCACGCACAGTTTCGGTGGAATTTCGGTGATCACGGACTTTGATTGGCCCACATGTTGATCGTCATTTATGTCGACTTTGAAAGCGTTGAAACTACTCGTGCACTTTGCTGTGGGATAGTCTATTTTCAATATTAATTGAATTATTAATTAATAGCGGTTTTGTGGTAATATAAGAATTTTCTTATTTAGTGTTCCGTTCTAGTGTTCTACCAAAGTAGGTTAGCCATAAGAACTCCTTAAAGATTGAGTAGTTCTTAAGTCCTACCAGTCACTCCTGATATCTTTGTTTGAGGAGCTATGAAATCTAGAATCGGTGGTTGTGATCAAAACGTAAGCTGAGGTTATGTTGCACTATGAATTCCTTCAACAGGCCCAAAACTGACAACAAAAAATATTACATTTTAGGTTATGCGTCAAAATAATGTTCTGAAACGGCCGGAGCTATGGGCGAAAAACTCTTGGTATCTTCATAACGATAATGCTGGATGTGATACCGCATTGGTTCTTTGCGAATGGTTTGACAAAAACTTAACTCACACAGTATTCACCTTCTTTGGCGCCGTGTCACTTTTGGCTATTCAGCAAACTTAGAAACTCAAAGTTGAGGACGGCGATTGAGGAGATAAAACCGCATATAAGAAGATCTTCAAGAGCTTACAGGAAAAAGAATATTTCGATTGGAAAGTGTAGACTGATGGCTTAAGTGCCGCCGCTTACGGTCAGGTATCCTTTAGAGCAATCAACGGACATATTTCTTTTCCTTAGGTATGTGATTTGAACTACCATAAATGCGAAATAAAAGCTCAATATTCCCTACGGAAAGCAATTACTACTGTGTCAATAAGGTGACATTTGAATTTAAAGTGCGCGCGTCGAAGGACTTGGAGAATTATTTTTTTTAGGTTGACATTATTGTCAGTCACATTTATGTCAAATTTCATGTCAAAAAACTCATTAGTGTTTGAGATACGTGTCGTTTTGTGAACTGCTAAAAGTGAGTTTTTCGTTTTTTGCGATTTCGAAATTTGTTGAGCAAAGAATTTGCACTAAATTTTGTTTACGGAATCTATGCGGATACGTTGAGGATGGTGCAAAAAAACCTTTGGTGCTGAGGCTATGTCTAAAAAAATGTTTACAAGTGGTACAGTGAGTTCCAAGCCGGCTGTGAACGTGTCGAAGACGAAGAGCGTCCAGGGCGACCATCAACCTCAACCGACGAAGCTCAGGTTCAACAAATCAAAGATTTGGGGTTGAAAAACCGTCGATTAACAATTAGAGACCTTGCTGATGAAGTTGGCATATCGAAAGGCCCAGCCAATACCATTTTGAAGGTTGTTTTGGGCCTCAAGCGCGTCAAATCTCGACTGGTACCGAAAACATTGAATTTTTTGGAAAAAAGGCGTCGCGTTGAAGTGTGTGAAACGATTCTTTCCGACTACCAGGGTGTCATGAAATCCATTATAACTGGCGATGAGACTTGGATCTATGCTTACGACCCCGAAAAAAAGAGAGCCGAGACCAAAAAAATCGCGCCAAATTCGCTCAAAAATCAAGGTCATGTTGACTGTTTTCTTCGATTATCGTGGTGTTGTGCATTATGAATTCCTTCCAACCGATCAAACAGTCAACAATGAATATTATTTGAACGTTATGCGTCGTTTGCGTAACGCTATCCGCATAAAAAGGCCGGAATTGTGGAAAGACAATTCTTGGTTTTTAGCCATATCATTCCGCAACCACTGTATTCACCTGATCTGGCGCCGTGCGACTTCTGGCTGTTCACCAAACTCAAAAAACTGCTCCGGGGACTTCGTTTTTATACGATAGAGGAGATTCAAGCCGCAGCGAAGACGGAACTGAAGGCCATCCCGGAAAGTGACTACAACCAGTGTTTAGAAGATTGGAAAATCCGTTTGCATAAGTGCATTGCATCAGAAGGGGATTACTTTGAAGGGGATGAAATTGATTTGGAAGAATAAATAAAGATTTTTCAAAATAAATACAATGTCACCTTATTTTTTGGGCACAGTTACTTTTCCATAATAATGTTATGTTGCGATATTTAACTACTTTCTCTATCACTCGCTTGTGAATTACATACTAAAATCATTACGAAACCATACCTCTTTGCTTAATAAAATGTGCTGAAAGCAATTTATATAATCAAAATTCATTTGTTGCACTTATTTGATAGTTTGCAATTAATTTGCTGGCTTAAATAAATTTTTGTTCATTTCTTGACCACAATTTAATAATTTTACGCATAAATCAAGGCATTGAGGTAATAATATATATATGTAGGTGTAATACATATCCGAAAACTTAAGCATAAATCCAGGTAAAATTTGCCCTATCATCCAAATGCGTAATTCCACAGAGGGATTAGCAGTAGCCAACGGTACACTGAAGACACATTTAAGATCTGCCAACACAAGTATTTGTATGCATGTCTGTTATGCAATATATGTACATATGTCTGTAGTTATGTCAGTTGGCATTTCCATTGCCGAGGCAGTCAACCAGGCACGTAAAGACTCGCTTGCCTTGCACTAAGAATTTGCTAACAACTAACTCTGTTCTTTGTAGTAGCACTACATATAATCAGAGTAGTTAGTAGCAGTGCCTTGTTTGTGTTGCTTTCATTGTTGTGATGGAGAAAATAATTTCCATGCGATTTTGAATTATTTGCGCTTCAAGCTGACATAGCAAAGTGATATTTGCTAACTAAGTTTCTTGGCTGCATGATTGTGCGAAAATTGTCCTACACACACAGATACACACATGATGGAAATTTATACACCAGTCATTGTATTGTCGGCCTGCCGTTACGTATACGCCATGTACCCACTCCAAGGCGAACTTGTAGTTATTACTGCTTGCTTGTTGTCAGGTATGCTGATAGTTATTTGTGTAAGACTTGTTAAAATGACGAGAAAATGTGTTGCTGCTACATAAATTACAACAATAACAACACATTCATATATGTAAGCGTGTGTGTGTGGCATGTAAATAGCAACCGTAAGCAGTCTCAACTCAGCCAAACGCCTTGAGCAGACAAGTCATCATCAACAGCACGGGAGGAGGAGAGCGAGGGTGAGAGAGGATGGCAACTAGGCAAATATGTGTAAGTGTGTATATGTTTGTGTGCGCCTTTGCACATCTTTGCAGGCGTTTAAAAGCGCTGCCTATTTAGGAATTCACAACAGGCGCTTTGTCGGTGCATTGCAGTTCTATTTAGAAGCCGAAATCCGGCGAAGAATGCGGAAAATGTGGAAAATCTAGGAAATTCAGGAAATCTTCGGTGTGTTTGGTGTGCGGCCGACCCAAAAAGGTGCTGACTGCTTTGCCGCTTCACTTATGCGCCACGCCGACACAAGTGAGTGAATGCTAGTGAGTGTGTGAGAGCGCGTATGTATGCGTGTGCGTGTGTGTGCCATTGCGTGCATGCAATGAGCCTTGACTAGAAAACGAAATTACGAAAACGCTACAGCATTCTAACGAGCTGCTCGAGCGTGCGTGTTGGGATTGACGCGGTTTTTGTTGTAGTCGCGCGCCCATACATTTGTGTGTGTGTGTGCTATGTTCAATTTATTTTGAAGGCATTTTGCCAGTTTTCGGCAATGCAAAAAGAATCGCCGTTATTCAATATTGCCAACTAATATGACAAGCGAATATTTAATGCGGACATGTTTACACGTACTCGTGCATGTGTGTGTACGTGTGTAGTGCGCGCTCAAAGGACGTGCTGACATGGGAATATGAGCAGGTAAAATGTAAATATTAAATTTCGAAAACTGTTACAAAACTGATTTTGTACGCTTGCCGCCACTACTACCTAGCAGCTATGCGTTGTTGTTGTTGATCTATTTCTATTATGCAAAATTGTTGCTACACTAACTTAATAATTTTTAGCACGTCGTTTTTTCTATGACACTGCAAAGTTGTTGCGATTTCAGCATTTGAAATTGGTTCACTTAACTCATAGGCAATTTTGTGCTTGGCTTTAGCGTAAACGCTGCTGCAATAACGGTATTTAGTGAAGTAGCGCGTCCTTTGCTCATAATAAATATGAAAAGTAGTTTTTTAATTGTCTGTCATTGCGGCTTAATTGCTCTAATTCGTAAGCAAAATTTTCGAATTACGGTATTTTAGCGCTTTACTGTCGAAATTATGCAGGCAGCAATTAAAAGTTATTAATTTTTGTCAAATGTCTATTAAAAATTACCCCGGGCACAGAGCGCTCGTTGTATTCAAAATTTCATTAAATGTGTGAAGTATGCAGCAAAGCAAATTATCAAAGTTTTCCACACAAAATTTGCTAAAATTATCCCTGAAGAATTTCTTAATGTAATTATAAATGCATGCTGCGCTGAGTGGGCGAAAGTGTGTTGAAGCAGCTGCTGGTTGACGTTTAATTTAATAAATTAGTATGTAATGCAATTTTTTATGCCGTTTTACGAATTATTTTAGCGTATGTGCGCCCAAATGTAGGCAATTCTCTTTAGAAAGCAAACTTCAGCTTCTATTAGGACCGTGATAGTTTTAAAAACATTATTATCTAACGGAAAAATTTTATAATAAAATCTTATAATATGTGCAATGCGCCTAAATGTAGGCAATTATTTTGGAAAAAAAATACTTTTTATTCGAACGTCGATAGTTTTAAAACATTTTTATTGAACGAAAATTAAAATTAAATTGTATTTTTTGTGGTGCTCCTAAATGTAGGCAATTATTTTTAGAAAATAAACTTCAGCTTTTATTAAAACCGTAATAAGTTGGTTTGGTATTTTGAAATAAAAGGGTTAGATTTGTAGAAATATTAGTAATTTCCATTAATATTTATCTATAAATTTTGAATGATTTAAATTTTTTCGACTCCAATTTATTAGATTTATTTATTAGCTAATGTACAAGTGGAAATATTAACATTTTAGTTTTACTTCATATTTTGTACTAGTAGATCTGGCCACGCGTTGCTGTGATATACATTTTATACCATTACTCATATAATATACTACTCAATACAGTGAACATTTTATTTACGAATAAATGCGAAAACATTTTTGTCGGTATAAGAATCCTAGGGATTGTAGTTGAAATTTAATTTTGAAAATGTTCATACAAATAAATTTCATTGAACTAAAAACGAACTTAAGGCTGCTTTCTCAATATCTAGTTACCAGCCTTTCTGCTCAGTTAATAGAGTTGTCCACTATTAGATTGTACTTAATAAACGTCAACAAATTATGGAACCGACTAATGTGCATTATTAATGGAGATGTCCGCTTAATAAAGCATCCATTTAATAGACTTTCACTGTGTTTTATTTATGAATTTTTTGTACTATCCTATCTTCTAAGTTGGTTCGTACTGGACACAGTGTGCTTAATTTTGCTAAATTCGGTTCAGTAGTTTAGGAGTCCATCGCGGACAATTGTAACACATTTAGTTAACTAATATTTTTTTAGTTTGTTTTTTGTTTTTTTTTTTGTATTTGTAATTTTTAAACTTGCTTGTACGACGGCAATATTTGTTCATACGTTGACAATTTATTTAATCTTCATGTATTTATTGTGATCTGTGGTATATATGATTCTAAAAATTGTCGTAAATTCGTAACATTTCGTATTATTGTTGAGTAGAGAGCAGTGTTATATAATTATAAAATTATAATTTGCAAAATTGTCTAGTCTGGAAGGCGCTATGCAAAGTTAGCTTATCTTATATAATATATACTGTATTATAAAATATTTCTCCAAAAAATTTTTTTTTTCAAAAAATTCTTTAAATTTGAAAAAAAATCTCAAAAATTTCTTTACTAAAAAAATTTTTTTTTAACTGGATTTAAATTGATATTTCTGACATATGTATTATTTGAAAAATGTTAAAAAGAACTAAAGAAAAAACTAAGAACAAAGATTACTTTGCTTTACCATAATCATTGTAATTGCTATATGAAATCAACGGTAAATTAGGCGAGAAAATCCTCCAAATGAGAAATATAAAGTTCTTAATTTTTAAGACTTGGCAAATTTGGGAATTATATTTGAATTAAATAATGTTGAAAGTAGTTTAGGTGCGGCATAGTCAACAAAAATGTTTTTCAAAATTGATATCATAACCTCAAAATGCTTATATTGCACACGCACTGAAATTTTTCAACATTTCTCGTTTCAAAAAGCAAATCAGAAAAGTAAGTATTAATTTAACCAACGAAATTATTTTGTGGTATATCTTAAAAATGCAAATAAAACTCACAACTCAAAATGCAAAAATCCCGTTTTTATTTCAAGTCTTGTACAAATTTAATGAGATTTTGACACAATTTTTGTCAAACTTTTAATTGAGTACAATTAAATAAAAACCCATTTTTTCAGCAGCTTAAAATCTGCAATTGAAATATTTAATTTAAAACGAGTCTACCTTTTCATGTATTTTCGCAAACAAAGTAGACTCTCGCGCACATGCATAGTATAAATTCGTACAGTACTGCATTTGAAAAATTTCCATTACTGCTGTAACTGTTGAATGCAGTGCAGGGCTTCATTTTAATTTACGTGCCACATTTTCTTCCACAGCCGTATTTTAATAAATTACGAAGTCGTACATGGCGTATGAGTAATGTTAGAAAATATGCAAATTTATATAGAATATAAGTAAGCGTATGTGCATACTGTATGGTGTTAGCGCTTATATTTAGTTTTCGAGGGGCTTGCTAGTTGAGCGCATGTATGGTATATAAATATAAAGGTTTTCAGTATTTTTCGATGCGTATTTTATTTGCCATTTAATATGAGTAAATTATAATAAGTTTACAGTTGCATTTTATTGCGTTATTGATAAATAATACGTTGTAGAAATTTTGAAAATTTGCATAAGCTATATTTTTCAATCGATATTTGCAAACTGCATTTGGATTAAAGCTCATTAATATAAATAGTGTGATTATTAATTTACATATGATTATGTATAAATGATGAAGATGGTGAAAACAACCGATAACGTCGACAGATATGAATTGTTTACGAAATATCATTTGTAGAAACATTGAAATTGGAATTCGTAATTATATTTTTTCTCGCATGAAATTTCTTTCATCAGATTTTTCTATTAACTATTTTATTAATAATATTAACTATTATCTGCTGAAAAATAATTTCATGTGAGAAAAATATAATTGCGAGTTTTTGATTAGCCATTACTCATATCTGTCTACTAGAAATACATAAAAGCATTTCAAGTAAACAAGAAATAAATTTAGACATATTTTATGACTGATTAAATATGCCACTAAGTCTTCTCTGAGCAAACTCTATTAAAAATTGTTTAAAATGTTGCTGAAATTGCATTTGCTAGATATTTCAAATATTTTCTTTGACAATATTTGTATGTACATTTTCCACATCACAACTTGAATAAGGTATGATAGATAGATTCATTGGCTTTACACTCAAAATATTGCCTTCTAATTAATTTATGAAGTGAAATTTAGTTCTGACATGAAATCATTTTATACTAGCTGTATTTGCAGAACTTATTTGAACTCTTCGGAGTAACACTTGGGTTGTTTACATAAAAAACCAGCAAAAACGTTAACTTCAGTTCCAACAAAGTCTTAATGCCCTTCAAAAATATATTTTTATAGCATAATCGGCCAATGTGAATTGCAGCTATGTATAGTATATGCTTTACTGGACTAATTTGAACATCGAAGATTGTCACGTTGTCTTATTATACACGATTTCCGGAAGATAATTTGTCAAAAAAAGCTTTCAGTACAACAACTTGACTTTCAGTTTGTATGGCAGCTATATGCTATAGTCGTCCAATATTGAAGATTCATAAAACTAAGCAGCATCTCGCACAGCACAGGACGTGTGGTCATTCTCAGACCGACATTTCAAAAACTGAGGGACTTGCTCATGTATGTATATACATGCGGATAGACATGGCTGAATTCGAAGGTAGGTTATGCGCCCTTACTTATAGAGTTAAAGCTTAGGGCACAGGAAATGCCGTATTGCTCATACTTCTGCGTTTGAATCTCTTGGATGACAATACCTTTCTTCCATCAACAACCAATTGAACCACAGATATCAAAATATATCTGAAAATCATTGCGCACAATAAAATATATATAAATATATGTATTCTCGAGCCCTTTTTGTTTTCCAAATCCACTTTGTGTGAAAAAAAGAATACGCCTTAACTTTTACAGGATCAAGAATTTCAAGAAATACTCATCACTTATTTACGTTCATATAAAGGGTGATTTTTTAAGAGCTTGATAACTTTTTTTTTAAAAAAAACGCATAAAATTTGCAAAATCTCATCGGTTCTTTATTTGAAACGTTAGATTGGTTCATGACATTTACTTTTTGAAGATAATTTCATTTAAATGTTGACCGCGGCTGCGTCTTAGGTGGTCCATTCGGAAAGTCCAATTTTGGGCAACTTTTTCGAGCATTTCGGCCGGAATAGCCCGAATTTCTTCGGAAATGTTGTCTTCCAAAGCTGGAATAGTTGCTGGCTTATTTCTGTAGACTTTAGACTTGACGTAGCCCCACAAAAATAGTCTAAAGGCGTTAAATCGCATGATCTTGGTGGCCAACTTACGGGTCCATTTCTTGAGATGAATTGTTGTCCGAAGTTTTCCCTCAAAATGGCCATAGAATCGCGAGCTGTGTGGCATGTAGCGCCATCTTGTTGAAACCACATGTCAACCAAGTTCAGTTCTTCCATTTTTGGCAACAAAAAGTTTGTTAGCATCGAACGATAGCGATCGCCATTCACCGTAACGTTGCGTCCAACAGCATCTTTGAAAAATGATTCCACCAGCGTACAAACCACACCAAACAGTGCATTTTTCGGGATGCATGGGCAGTTCTTGAACGGCTTCTGGTTGCTCTTCACCCCAAATGCGGCAATTTTGCTTATTTACGTAGCCATTCAACCAGAAATGAGCCTCATCGCTCATCGGACGTAAAGCGCGAAACACATTTCGAACCGAACACTGATTTTGGTAATAAAATTCAATGATTTGCAAGCGTTGCTCGTTAGCAAGTCTATTCATGATGAAATGTCAAAGCATACTGAGCATCTTTCTCTTTGACACCATGTCTGAAATCCCACGTGATCTGTCAAATACTAATGCATGAAAATCCTAACCTCAAAAAAATCACCCTTTACGAATATATGGCTACATGTGAGCATTTTCATAAGCATTATGATGCTTCAAACTGAAATGGAATATAATGATTGCATTTCGCTTTGAACTGGAAATTCACAATCAATAAAAACGAGTTCGTGATACTGAAAATAAAATAAACAATTGAAAATCAAACTCGTATTTCTGAGAAAACTTGAATGCACCACAAATAATCTGGCAAATGAAAAGCATCAGCACTGATTGCTAAGAAATAAATACACCACTGACGTGTTGCTAAACTGACCAGGTCAGCAGCCATAAAGTGGAATTAAATAATTTATAAGAACACTTAGCAATCAGCAGAGTATACTTCGGCTAACGAGCGAATGTGGCTTAAAAGTATGCAGTGACAGTGGTGAATGGCAAGTACAGTTGTACAAGTGAATACGGCAAATTGTTGCATTGAAAAAGTTATATATATTGCACACATATGTATATATACAATATATGTGCTAATGTTCATATGAACACGTAAACAATAAAGTCATCGCCTGCGCACAGCAAATGACTTCGACAGGCGTTCAGCAATTCAGCTGATGTAACTTTAATTTTAAATTAGAAATTAAGCGATTCCAACTAAACACAAAAAGGTATAAGCTGTTGGATATTCGGACTAACATAATCACACTATCATTTTGTTGTCATTCTTCGTTTTTACTATTATTCTGCGAAATTCGCTTTCCACGAAAACACATCAACCCAGTTTTTGTTGGTAGCTTCCTTATGGCTAAAGGTTTTGATTGAAGGGTGGATAATAAATAACGGTGAATATATCTGCAGTCGATAGTGCACACAGAGAATTCACGTTCAGGTATATCAAACTCAAAGCGGTATTTATACCTCCAACAAAAGTATGCTGAACAATGTCAGAATTATTTTCTTAGAAGCAGTTGTTAATAACACGAGTCTTTGTCGTGCATTAAGATTGTAGAACCTTCCATTTTTCAAAGCATCAAGACATTTACAAAGCTTTTAATATAAATCTTTGTATAATCTTTAAGCCGGAATTTGTAATTCAGATTTTTCAGGAAACAAAATGGTGAAACTTACTTGGGAAGAAGAAGATATGGATTTATACTGATTTTAGCAGGAAGTAGAGCCATATAGGTATGCTATAAATGATAAGGAAACTTGAAAGAGATAACTTATTCGGTTGACTACGAAGCAGAGAAGTGCTGTTGTGCACTTTATTGAAGAGCTGCAACGTGAAACCCAAACTGCAAGTTCTCAAACAAATATCGGATTAAAGATTTTTAAGAAATACGAATGACTCTCCTATGAAAAATGTACACGAAAACGAGGCAAGAATTCCGGATAATAAAATAATTCCGCATCTCTTGATTAACATGCAAACGGGGTAACCGTAGGGCACTAAATATGCAGCATAAGAAGTTACTGACCTCAGTGAAGAGTAAGTTTGCACTTGACTCATAGACATCACTATAAACGAGCTTCCCTTTTTTTAATTTTTGTTTCCTAATTAAATCTCGCTCGTTAGGTTCTCAATGTTAAAAAAAAGTAATCCTTAGACCAACCAGTCGATTTCTATCTGCTGTTACGCCACTGACTCAGGGCACAAAAGCGCTTACTAAATATTTGATCGTCAAACCAACTAACGCATTGACTGACTGGCCATAGCACTGATGACTTTCACAACGAACGAGTGTTGGCAACTAAGTAGTGCCCATCAAATTCTATTGTTATTACTAATGATTTCTTTATCGCAATAGAATGTGAGAGCGTTGCAAGAATGTAGTCGAAGTGTTGCAGTAAACAACAAGTTAACAGCACAAAGCGGCAGCCGGAGAAAACGAAAGCAACAATGCGAACAAGCAAACAAAAAGCGAAAACCAAACTACAGCAACTGAGGAAAAAACAAGAAATAGAAAAATGGATGAATAAAAAAGGAATGTTAAAGTCCAAAACATGTTAAAATACAACATACAGGGTGTGGCAGGGAAGCGAAAGAGGTAATGATTTGAAATTTCGAAATGCGGAAAGGTAGCAAGAAGTGAACACTTTACCTGACACACTGAATTTGGAATACATTTTTTACCACTCAGAGCCTGCTGAGTATTATATAATACTCTGCAGAAACTTACCGTTACGAAGGAGCTCAGCAGCGCTTGTGTACTCACCATTCAAGCGTTTTAACGGCATACATTAAAGCAGAGTTACAACGCACAATGGAGTTGGCAAATTGCAGAAAAGAGCCTGTGAATGATACAATGTTGGCGCGAGCATCGATCGTCGGCTGAAGTGCTGGCAATCGTTGAGAAGTGCTTTGAGTGGGTTAACGCGAAGTTTATTGAAAACCCAGCAACTACCGTTATAAACTACACAACAGCGAGGTGCAAGCGTTCACTTTCATTGGCTCCCGCGATGCACTTCAACGGCAGGCAATTGATGAAGTGCTGAGATAATACACTTCGGTCGGTGTGGCGCACGAAATCAAGTGGGAGGCTTGCCATAGAAATAACAGCTGAATGGGGCGGCTTTGGATGAGTCTGCCTTGCTAGTGCTTTGCTGCAAGGGTTTTGCTACTTTGCAGTTCGATAACCACATACCTTAGGTTATTATACCCTGAACGACTCTATGAAACATATATATGTTTATACATACATGATCAGTAAGACGAACTGAGTCGATTTAGATATGTTCATGTGTCTTTCCGTTCATATGTCCGTATAAAGGCATTTTTGAGATAGAAGAAGAAGCTGTTTTTTTAGCTGCTTTACAAACTGAACGATCGGAATTAAGTTATTTTTATAGAATTTTTAAAATTTGTATATTCCAAACTCACTTCTCTAGTAGAGCGCAATCTGAAAATGATTAAGGAGGGGTTAATATGCGAACTCATGAAGTTCGCTAGCTCTCTTGCTTAATAATCAGGATTTAAAAGCACAGAGATAGTGAGAGATTGTGACTAAAACAACTTCTCTTCGCAATAAATATTGTATTTGTTCACGAGTTCTATTACACACACATAGGTGCTTGATATCTTTGGCTCTAAATTTAAAAAATACGCAAGTTGTCATGAAAGCGAAATGAATTTGCTTCACAGCTTCACTCTGCGTTCCTCTTCATTAGAATTGTAAACTATTTACTAAAATTAATTATTTTATTGCTCACAATAGTATTTTCAACGCTTAAATAGCCTCCAGAGTGCTTTAAACTAAGCAGCGACATAAGTCTTGCCACATACACATACATACATATGTACTTTAGTCCACACTTAAGTAATTTGACATTTATTCGCAAGCTTACGAGCATTAATATGAAAGCAAAAGGTGCTTTAGGGAATTGACCGAAGTTGCTGATGTAATTTGAGTGCTTGCCAGCGGAGAATTCAAGCTTACGCATAATGCATATAATTAAAAAGCTTCATCGCAAACAAAAGACAATGAGCTTATGGTACTACTAAGCTAGAGAGAAAGCTACTGCTAAAGATCTTTGCGAAATTTATACCATATTTTTTGTATTTGTGCCTTAATGCACGATAAATTGTGCCTAAACTCAAGCATATAAGTATGTTCATATATATTTTTTATATAACAGCAAGCAAATAAACATATTTAGCACAAACCAGCCGTATACAAAATTGCAGCGAAGCAGCCCTAATTCAGCTTACAGCTAACAATTCCCCCATGTGCCGCTAAGTGCTACATTTTTCGGTTAGTTGAGCAGCGCCTGTGTGTAGGCTAAACGTGTGAATTAGCAGATAGACAGCGCCGTTACAAGCACTCACACACACACACCCACGTTTAGTCGCATTATTTACGTGTAATCATTACTACAGCTGAGAGGCAGGAACTGGATATGACATTGCATTGGCCCATAAAGCACTTGGCGGCATTAAATTGATTGGCAGATTGTTGAGTTTTCACATGTAATCCACTGTCGGGCAGCGCTGCTCGGGTTTGGCGAGTCATGCCAATAAGCGCGTGAATGCAATTTAGTGGACTATTTGCGTGACTGGCGCTTTGGGGGTGTCACTTAATGGTTATTAGGGAAATAGTGATAGATTAGAACATTGATTAGGGCACGTCAGGTTGTGTGCAGGTGTATGTGTGTGTGCGTGTTGGATGCGACCATTTACATATGTTTTCCAGCAAATTTTCGTACAAATTTGGGGTAAAGTGTCTCTTATGTGATACGAGGGCAACTATTAGGGGTGGATGTAATTAAGTTCATATAAAGTGTAGGAGGGGATTATTGGTTTTTTAATAAATTTACATATTTAATTTGCGTGAGAACTTTTTTTAAAGCGCCCCTATTACCAGATGGAAGTGGACTGAGGTATAGTTGCAGGGGGTGTCTGCTCTTAGTTTTCTTCAAAACGCAGAAAATATTACAAAATCAGACATTTCTTTATACATTTTACTTTAAAATATAATAGAAATACTATTTTAATACTTCAAAACTAAGAACTGTGGTCTCTTAGTTTCTTTGCTTAGTATCTGGATCTCCTATATACTCCAAACTTAGGTACACGGTTGCCTAGCGGCCATTGCACTTCTTATATTATACATACATAATAGGGTTAGCTCTTGCGATATCAATCCGAAAAATTTGCGTATGTTATTTTCTCTCCAAGAAGCTACTTATTTCTCGAAACCACGGATATCGGAGCTTTATAGCATATAGCTGGCGTACAAATTGATTGATCAAAACCAAGCACTTGTACGGAAAACTGTTTCATTTTACTTCATGAAATTTGGCTCCAATTATTTTCTTAAGAAACGCTTAATCATTCCAAGTATTTTTAGATCGAATTACTTTAGCATCTGGAGGTCATACAACCGAAGAATCAAACTCATGTCCTTATATGTAATATTTTTTTTTTTGACAAAGTGTTTTAACGAAATAGATACAAATTCTCCCTAAAGTCATACAAACTGATTGATTGAAATCGAGTTTTTGAATGGACCTTTCTTATAAGTTCATATACTTTTTATTCGTGAACTCATGTGAACTTCCGAATCTGAGTGAACACCAAAAATCCATAAAAAATAAAAAATAAAAATATTTTGCTTTAACAAAATTTTGCCACAAAATACAAGTGATTGGAAAACAACGCTTTGCTTATACGCAATGAATTGCAAACGCTTGCCAGCTTATTTGCAGCCAGTATAATTCTCATCACAATGGCAATTTGGCACTTAATACATATTTGAATAAAATATAAGCACTTTTCACATTATAAAAATCATTTGCATGCAACACACTCACCTCGTTATTCTCCGAATCGACTTCGCTCGACTGCACTGTTTGCTGTAGTTGTTGTTGCGTTTGCGGCTCCTCCAACACCAATGCCGGCTTCGGTGGCGTGCCCTTGACGACCGTCGGCGACGGCGTGGCGCGCAAGAGCAAACGTTTATAGTCTTCCTCCTGCTGTAGCGCTTCCTCGCGCAGCTCCTGCACGAATACCTCGCTCTGCTGCTGGCGCTCCCGCAGCGCGGCCACCTCCAATTTCAGCTGGGTGAAGTCGTTGCGCACCGTCGCCATGTCCTCGTAGCTCTGCGTGCGATGGCTAATGCTTTTGCTGGCTTCGCTGGCGAGCCCCTGCAGTTCGACGAGTTGTTTGCGTATCTCGGCGATCGATTGCTGTAGCCACTCGACGGTGAGACGCTCCTTGTTGCCGCCGAGGTGACCATCACGCAAGGCGGCGACTTCGCGGCTGCAGGGCAAGAATGGAAGGAGAGAAGTTAGTTAGTTTTTGCAAAAGGAAATCACGAAGGAAATGTTGATGTGGAAAAGTGTAATGGAAGAGCGGAAAAAATGTAAATGGGATATTTGAAAGTCGTCTGTTTACACTTTATAATGGCATTTTCCACTGCTGCAGTGTGCTGTTTGTCTTTGGCGTTTGCTTTGCTTTGTTTGCGTTAATCTTTTTTAATAAAATATCATATTATTTTGCTATTTCGCAGATCGCCGAGTCTTTATGCAAATCAAACACACGTGCAAGCACACACACACACTCAAACAAACAAGCAATCATGCTCACAAACACTGATATGGTTGGCTTAAGCAAACAACGATTTTGTTGGCTCAGCGCTTTTGTTCTTCCATGCGGCCAGCACAAGCTGTAGTTAGTGTGCGTAAGTGTGTGTGTGTGTGTGTGATGTGCGAAAAAGTGCCGTTCTCAGCAAAAAATTACTTGCCCTTAGTCGCCCATCATCAAATTGAGTGTAAAGCCCAGCAGCAGCCTGCACAGCCTGTGCCTCTGCCAGCAGCAGCAGCCATGCTCTCAGGCAAGCCCGATATCTAACCAACAATTGCAACAATAACAATTACAACAACAATTGCAATCAGTTGGGTCACACCACACACTCATCTGGCATTCGTTGAAGGGCGTTGTTGTTTACACACTTGAGTGTTTACTTTGAATTTGCACCCAACCAAATTGGTGGCGTCCACTGGCAAACAGTGCGCAGAAAAAATATGCAGACAAAAAACAGCAAAACAAAAACTAAGTGGACAAAGCCTTGACAGACAAGAAAAGAGACAAGCGGCTGGCAGCGCAGGTAATTTGCAGAACCGGTGTCACACTGAATACACATTGGAAATAAATTTTTGCGATTATTGGCTCGGGTGCAAGTGGAGCAAAAAATAAATAAATAAATAAAAAATAAATCAGAGTTACAGTTAGCCAAGAAATTATAGTAAGTGTATTTTGTACCAATTTGAAACCGTATTTTATGGTATTTTGCTTATTGAAGAAGCCATTAAGCCAGAAATGAGACTCATCGCTGAAGATGATTTTTCGCTGAAAATTCGGATCATTTTCATGTTGTTTTTCAGCCCATTTCTGGAACATATGACGATTCTAGTGGCCAAGCGGCTTCAGTTCTTCCGTCACTTTGATTTTATAAGGATGTAGGCCAAGATCTTTTCGCAAAAGTTGCCACAACAACGTCACAGAGAGGCCCAACGCTTGATAACGACTTGTGGGAGACTGGTTTGGGTCTTCCTTAATTGAGGCGATAGCGGCAGTAATATCCTCGACACTATGGGCACTTCTTTATCTCACTGGCACGGAAACACTTTTTACTGTGCCTGTGGATTCAAATTTTTCCACTAGACGTTCAATTGTTTTTCTGACAGGACGATTATGACGACTATAAATTGGACGTAGCGCTCTTAAAGTTGAGGCTGGTGACTCCGAAATTCGGTAGTAAATTTTAATAATTTCGACTCGTTGTTGGATCGTATGTCTTTCCATGATAAAATGGTAAACCTTACTGAAGAGAAACATCAAAAAAGCGGGTAAAAATCTGGCGTCGTTTGCTGCCCCTATCGGTCTACTTGTGTAGCGTCTTTATTAAAAACCCCGTTACTAAGGAAATAAAGGGTGATTTTTTAAGAGCTTGATAACTTTTTTTTTAAAAAAAACGCATAAAATTTGCAAAATCTCATCGGTTCTTTATTTGAAACGTTAGATTGGTTCATGACATTTACTTTTTGAAGATAATTTCATTTAAATGTTGACCGCGGCTGCGTCTTAGGTGGTCCATTCGGAAAGTCCAATTTTGGGCAACTTTTTCGAGCATTTCGGCCGGAATAGCCCGAATTTCTTCGGAAATGTTGTCTTCCAAAGCTGGAATAGTTGCTGACTTATTTCTGTAGACTTTAGACTTGACGTAGCCCCACAAAAAATAGTCTAAAGGCGTTAAATCGCATGATCTTGGTGGCCAACTTACGGGTCCATTTCTTGAGATGAATTGTTGTCCGAAGTTTTCCCTCAAAATGGCCATAGAATCGCGAGCTGTGTGGCATGTAGCGCCATCTTGTTGAAACCACATGTCAACCAAGTTCAGTTCTTCCATTTTTGGCAACAAAAAGTTTGTTAGATCGAACGATAGCGATCGCCATTCACCGTAACGTTGCGTCCAACAGCATCTTTGAAAAAATACGGTCCAATGATTCCACCAGCGTACAAACCACACCAAACAGTGCATTTTTCGGGATGCATGGGCAGTTCTTGAACGGCTTCTGGTTGCTCTTCACCCCAAATGCGGCAATTTTGCTTATTTACGTAGCCATTCAACCAGAAATGAGCCTCATCGCTCATCGGACGTAAAGCGCGAAACACATTTCGAACCGAACACTGATTTTGGTAATAAAATTCAATGATTTGCAAGCGTTGCTCGTTAGCAAGTCTATTCATGATGAAATGTCAAAGCATACTGAGCATCTTTCTCTTTGACACCATGTCTGAAATCCCACGTGATCTGTCAAATACTAATGCATGAAAATCCTAACCTCAAAAAAATCACCCTATATATGCCTATGGAGAAGCACTAAAGAAGATATTATATTATACAATCAGCTTTCACAGTTTATTACTCGTAATTAGGAAAACGCAGCACCCACCACTTTAATACTATAGAAATAATGAGGCACCTTGGGTGGGGTTGACTAGACTACTAATTGATTTGCCCTAAAATATATTCTGTAAATAAATAATGTGTCAAAAAATGAAAGAGTCAGCTGACTCTCTACTGCCCAACGCTGAGACAACGGCATCGCATCAGCTGACACATCATCCTACATTGGTGGGTAATTTCGCTATAAAAAAGGTTTTAACAAAGGAAATTTTTTTTAAAAGTCTCAGAAGTCTTAAATTTTCATTTGTAAATTATCGAAATTTAAACTGCTTTCAGCGAAGTCATGAAATAATTTTTATTTACAGCATAAAGTATTTAGTATTTTGTAGTAAGTTTTTAGTATTTATACATCATAAACTAAAGATTTTTTATAAAATTACAATATCTACTTAATTGAAAAGAGGTCCGTTTAAGTATACATTTTTTTAAATACTACTTCCTTAAGCAAACAACACACTGTGCAGTCACACATTGATTCCATTGTGTCTCCAACTGCTGCGCCAACGTGTGTTTATACTCCCAACCGAGTGGTATTCAATCTGTCATTTCCATACTGTTTACTCGAGGTAAACTTTACTTTTTCATATCTCCATGTAATGCTCGGAAATGTGTTTTCTATAGCTTTTTCTTGCTCGAATGCTTGCTTGTCTTCGGTGTGTCCTTGCCCTCTGCCCAAGCACACGCGCTCTAGAGTTATGTAAACCATGTGTGTGTGTGTGTGCGTGATTTGTTTACTTTGACTTTGGCCACTCATAATTGCTTTTCGGGCTACTCAGCTGTCGCCCTGTCGCCCTGCTCGCTTTGCTTACTCCACTTCGTGTTTTGGTCGTTTTTCGTTTGCTTTATGGCAAACGCCGTTATTGTTTGTTAAATTTAGCTTGGACTTAAGTTCGTTATTTATGTATAAATTTGCTGGTGGTGTTATTATTGCTGTTGTTGTCATAAATCCGCCTGCCTAAAGTTTGTGCGGCGCGTAAAGCAATTTTAAGCTTTCTGCTCTTTTGTGTCAATTTATATTTATGTTTCACCTTCGTACCTAAG
The DNA here is from genome assembly GCA_037783105.1 of Bactrocera zonata. Classification (NCBI taxonomy): domain Eukaryota; kingdom Metazoa; phylum Arthropoda; class Insecta; order Diptera; family Tephritidae; genus Bactrocera; species Bactrocera zonata. The sequence continues at coordinate 83,731 of JBAWJQ010004720.1, forward strand.
TATTTTTGTTTTTGGTGTATTTGCATTTTTGGCCATTGCGAAAATGTCTTTATAATCGCATTGTGCCACGCCGCCAGCTGAGCGCACAAATATTAAATTTCAGCTTACAACAGAAACAAAAACAAAATCAAATCAAAAAGTAAAAATAAAATAAAAATCACTCTGGCATTTTGTAATGCAAGTTGCTTTTGCTTAATTTGCTTTCGTAGTGGTTGTTAGAATTGTTGTTGGGACAGTGTCACTGTCCTTAGCTCGCCGCAAAGCAATTAAAATTCGATTAAGATAAGTAATTTGTAAAACAATATGACAATTTCGTCCCAACCAGACAGGCGAGCTGGTGGAGCGGTGACTTACAGTCGAGACGAGAAGTAATGAATCTAAGGCACACAGTGTGGTGTGGTCAGCAGTCTATAGGTGCAACTTCTCCTCGCATGGTATTTTCTAAAATGCCAAAGTAATTGGATTTAAATTACAAACTGGCATGGAAAATGAATAATGATTTTTAGATGCCTCTCGTTGTCGCAAAATTAGCAAGGGCTGGAAAGTGATAGGTTTTTGCGGCACAAAGGTTAAAAAAATTAAAATAATAGATTCCTAATTATGGAGTTAGAATGGGAAATTTAAGTGTGTGTCCATTTACAATAATTATAATTCATACTAAATTTTTATTGGTGTGCGCATTAAAGGCAACTAGTATGAATTTATTTAATAGTGCGGTCAAATTAGACAGAAATAAAGTGTAAAGCTCTACAAGTTTACCAGAAGCTGAAAGTTAGTAAAAATCTTCAAAGCATCATTAATAATATTAAACCTGCATCTTGAAATAACAAGAAAAGTTTGCACCGAAGCTAATATACCTTTCACATATACAAAAGGGTCTTTGCAAAAACTGTTGAACAGTTTGTTTGTATGGCAGTAAAAGGCTTCAGTGGTTCAGTGATCTGAACATTTTTTGGGATGCCTTGTCTTGAGTAATAATACAACTCATTCCAAATATCGTGCGTATGTCTTGTCAAATGAAAAAAGTTTTCCTTACGATGACTAGATTTTGATTGTTCAGTCTGTATGGCAGCTATATGCTATAGGGGTCCGACATATGAAGTTCCGACAAATGCACAGCATTTTAGGGAGAAAAGAGCGTGTGCGAAACTTCAGATCGATATCTGAAAAATTGTGGCACTAAATTCAGACTGACGACTCTACTCGCCAACGATCTCCAACGAACTTCATACCCTTGTACAGGTTACACAAAAAATCAAAGAATAGTTTTTTTCCTAAGATGTACTGTTCACGTTAGTGTTCTAGAATATTAAATAATGAATATGTAAATTGGATTGAAGAGAATATTGGCACGAGTCCTGACCGTTTTATATGAACTTGTTAGGTTAAGTTAGATGGCTGGATACGGAAGTACCGACCCGCTCCCTTTCTAACGATAGCGGTTCTAGGGTCATTTTATATGAACTTGTCAGCATGCATACATACTTTTATATCCAAATACTTGCACAATTAAATTAGAAAGCGAAAAATTGCACTGCTTTATCCCAATACTCTCAGCAAAGATTCTAAAAATTAGCACTTTTTGAAATTTCTAGATGGGTCTAACTCTTGAAGGCCACATTTTCAAACTGGTTCTCTTTTCTACATATATATGTGGAAAGGTATAGTGTTTATTTGTTTTTGTATGTGAGCAATCAGTACAATTAGTTTTTGTAAATTTGGTGCCAAGTTAAAGGTTTCGAAAACTATTTGTAAGGATAGACTTCTAGTACAGCTTAGTTATAAAAGTATGTTCTATAGCAAACACAATTTTTTATTATATTATATATTTATTTTATATTATATAACAATATTGTTCTACTCGTCTAAATAAACATCAATTCAGGCGAGTCATGTGTTTTCTGTGCTTACACGAAATCACTCGCAAAAATATTGCTCACACTTAAATTGCTTACGAGCCTTAGATTCTTCACAATCTGAATTGCAATTGTTATAAGGTCAGAAAACATTAATCGATTTATTGATATTGAAAAAGTAGTTTAAATATCGATTGCCATAAGTGACACTTTGCATATAATCTTCCACTTCATTTTGCGCGCGGCAACTCTATCACAATGCCATTTGACGCCTCATTACTCGCGCACACCTGGCGCCAACTAAGTGCACGCAAATAAGTGGATTTGCAAAGAGTACTCGCCTGCAATGAAGTGTGTCAGTGCAGGCACACAGAGCTCTTTAAGTGTGTGTGAATGTGATTATGGAAAGTGGCTTTCGCTTAAGTACCGTTAACCAATATCATGTGGCCACAAATGCTTATTTAAACAAATATGCTTTAGTTGTTAAATAAATTTATGTACTTGTAGTATATAAGTGGAGGAAACATATAATATATTTGTGAAACTATGTAATGTTAGCATAGTTTGTTTGGAATTTAAAGAGGAATTTTGTTTGGAATACCGACGGTTTTCTCTTAACTTCAATGTTGATTTAACTTGCCTAACACAACAACAAGAATTGTAATAATTGAAAAAGAGTGTTTTAAGCGAATAATTTGTTGAATGTTTAAACACAGTCACTTTGAAATTATAAGAAAAATTTCAAAATAATTTGTTTCTGACTTTTTAAAAGAAGAGGGTATATTACACAAGAAAGAAACATCACGAGGTATATTCATTTAGCCTTATGAGCGTCTGTCTATCAATTTTTGCGATATCGATCCGAAATGTTGCACTTTACTTTTTTCCTCAAAACGCTGCTTATTTGTCGCAATGCCAATGTCCGGCCACCAGACCTTGTATGGAAAAATCTTGCATTTGATGAGATATCATCACGATATTTGGCACTTATTGTTGTCCATTTTCGAAAAAATTGACTTGATCAGACCAGTAAAGCATATAGCTGGTATAAAAACTCTTTTATTTGACAAGTTACCATTACGAAATTCGGAAAATATTATTATCTAAGATAGAAAAATAATATTCGAAGATTTTTTTCATATTAAGCCACTGTAGCATATAGTTCTCATACAAACTGACCGAGCAAAAACCAGACCTTGTATGGAAATTTTTTTTATTTGCCATCACGATCATTTAGCACATATTATTGTACAAGGTAGAGGTGGAATTTTCAAAGAACTTGTTCAGTTCGGACCAGTATAGCATATAGCTGTCATATGAACTGAACGATCACAATCAAGATAAAGATCTTTTTATACCCTCTTCTGTTGCAAGAAATTCTTCTGAAATTGGCATAATAGGGCTGCTGCAGCTGAAGTTAATGTTTTTTTTCGACTGGCTTATCCAAACTGTCAATTATTTAAGCTGTACATTAGCCTTTATTTCCTTTCCACGAATTTCACGCAATGCGAAAAATAGTGTCATTACCTAATCTCTCTTTTTTACTCTCTCTCCGTCACACTTTATCTCTCTTCTACCCCCTGTGCTTGGCCACGTGATTCTAAAGTCAATTTCATTTACATTTTAAATTGCTTTGACATTTCGCATAACATTTGTTGGCAGCACTCGCTGGCAATGACCGTGCGTGTGCTCACCCTGCTGACATGCACGCATGTATATACTATATATACTGAGCGCACATTCAGGGAACTAGCTTATTTATGCTAAATGGGCGGCCATGAATAATGCAAATTTCAATTATTTTTCTTTCGAAATGATGCCAACAATTGAATATGCCAAGAGTAGGGGGCTTAATGCTTTCCACTTGCTTTAATCGATACTTTGGAGAAAATTTAGTGGCGCAATATATAGTATGATAAAGAAGGAGTGAAAAGGGCGCTTTATATGTAATATTAATATATATGAAAATGATACATTTGAAAATGCGTAAGAGCAAATCACAATATCGGCTGCTACTTGTTATAAAATAGTATATAAAAGACGCCTAGATAAGCGTGAAAAAAATATATTTTTTTTGATATATGTGTACGAGCTTATAACCTCTAAATAAGAACAAAATATAATACATTCTCGTACCAATTTTATGCGCCTATCCAACAGTTGTTCTTACTGGGTTCTTAATTCAAACAAAAATGAATACTCTGTTGGCGAGGAAATCGAGCTTAATCCCAATTTGCACTTCTAAATTTGATCGCTCATACGATTTGAAGGCTAAACGACTATAAGTAACACATGTGTGAGTTAATAATACATGCGTGCACAATTGTTGTTCTAAATTCAATTGACATTGACTGACTTTTGATTGACATTTTAGTGAATCAACCGGATATTCAGCAGTAAAGTGTCTATAAATAATATAATTGTCTGTGTAAAGCAGTACGAGCATTAGTCGGCGTAGTAGGTATGGTTTGGATATAACTTAAAATAGAATATCAAGGGACGGAATGAAGTGTCGGAACTTGATATCAAGTCTCTATTAAACTACGCAAAACTTCAGCTCGTATTAATAATGAGCCTCCATCTGGCATTACAAATGATCTGTAGGTCTATGTATGGCGTGACAACCAGCCAGTTTAATCTAACATAAGCTAAAATAGACTACAACCGTATAAGCGGCGTCTACGTCAATAAAAAGATAAACTAAAATACATAGAATATTAGCTGCGTAGAGTTTAAATGACAGCGGCAGCTAATCTTCAAATGAAAAAACAAATTTAGTTTTAATTTTAATGGTACAACATTAAAAGAGTGAATACTGCTAAGGCATGCTTGCAAGCTTCATCAAATTAAAATAATTTACTCTAATTTGCTGTGAGAAATTAGCTGCCTCAACGCGGTGTGAATTAATTTAAAGTTATTGCAACCGAATCTTAATAGTTTCAACAGCTAATTCGCTGTTCAATACTGCTACCTTCCCAATACCACACCACACTTAGAGCCATTGGCATAAATCGTGGTGGAATTACCACCAACACCACAAGCAAGACCACCACAACACGCGACTGCTTTTATCGCTTTCACTATTTTACTATTACTGTGCTCGTTATATAGTAGGTGTTTTGCAGCAACGCACATGTCTTTGAAAATTCCCAACTACACTTGTATTTAACGGCAAACGTGTAGAGCACTGCATTGCGTATGAGTAACTTTTTAATGGCATTTCAACCGGCGAACGCAAACCCACAGCACAAATGCCACAATATTACAATATACAAGTAGTTGTTGTTTTTGTTGTTGCTGTTGCTGTTCGCGGTTTCATGTAGTTTTCATTGCAATTGCGTTTTTGTTTGCTGGCTTACTGGTTGCTTGTTGAAAGTTGATGTTATAACTGTTAATAACTGCAGGTGGTTTTAGCAGTTGAGGTTTGTCTTTTTCAGCAAAAATATTGGATTTTAGGTACACAAGTTTCCTACACACAAATGTTGAGTTTCGGTTTGATTTTCGTGCTTATGTAACTAAACAGTTATTGGCTTATATGTGTTTGCTGTAATTAAAAGCAAGTAAGCCAATGATGAAAAAGTTTTTGGCTGAAAGGCATATTGATTATTGCTGATTGGGACTGCTGATATTAGTCATGTTTATTTTAGTTTAGTTTTTCGTTTTAAATTGAGTTAGATATTTTATATAGATATTTAGAAATTTTAATATTAATTAGTTTAAGGTTTATATGAAAGTTTTAACATTGATGTTTCTAAACACTAAAATTGCATAACTTTTAATTTTTTTTTATTATTTTCAATAAAGATTCCTTAAAATTTCTTACTTTATGCGTTTTATATATATATACCATACCTAACCGGTTTTCATTTGACTCCAAAATATGGCACCATACACACGCTGCACCGAAAAACTCAATTTTTATAGTATACACGCACCTGCATATACGCGTATGTATAGCATTTGCATGCACTGTATTTGTGCCTACGTCAGCAGTCTGACAAAATTTTTGCCCGAAATTTCATGGCGCAGGGCTTTACAATATCAAAAGCGGCAACGTCAAATAGCTGACGTGTGGATTGCTGTTTGTTGGCTTGTTTGTGCGTGTCCATCAGCGCAACGAATAGCCACACACGCGCACACGTGTGTAGTGGTGTGCTGCTGGTGGTGGCGTTAATGTGGTCACAGAGCTGTCGCTGTGTAATGAATATTCTTCACTGCGGTTATGCAATGAAAGTACGACGAAAAAAATTTGCTTGGCTACGCGTATTTTCAGGAAGTTACCTTGGTGCGTCAGAGATTTAAAAATAAAGCAGAAAAAATTTGATGAATGTGGAAAAATGTGAAAAATATGGCATAAAGCGGCCCACTCACGACAAATTTGTTTGACAAATCTGTTTGAGTTTGAGGTGGTTTTTGGCGTGAGTGGGCATGTTGTCAAACGGATTGAAGGTTTGCGACAAATTTCAAAAACTAACAACCGATTTGTGGATTCGTTTGTTGTGAGTGGCGTGGTTTGCAAACATTTGAGCAGTTGGTTGAAATTTTTGCAGAGTAAACATCAGCGGATAAAAAATGGCAAGCGTGAGCAAAAATTTTTTGGAAGAGTTTATTGAATTATTTAAAAATGAACCGGCCTTATGGCAATGCTAAAGTGAAAATTATATGAATAAATGCCAAAAAAATAAGTCCAACCTGAGGAAGTTTTTAAAATCGTCAGGAGCAGCCAGCTCCATTGAATTTAACAGTTTTACATGTGAGTGCTTATATCTCTCACATAACCACTCTTTCATCCATTCTTTCTTCATTATTATACCCCGAACAGGGTATATTAAGTTTGTCACGATGTTTGTAATACCCAGAAGGAAGCGTCGGAGGCCCTATCCGTCTGTCCGTCTGTCCGTCCGTCCGTCTGTCCGTCTGTCTGTATATATACGAACTAGTCCCGCAGTTTTTAAGATATCCTTTTGAAATTTTGCAAACGTCATTCTCTCTTCAAGAAGCTGCTCATTTGTCGGAACGGCCGATATCGCACCACTATAACATATAGATGCCATATAAACTGAACGATCGGAATCAAGTTCTCATATGGAAAACTTTCGCATTTGACAATGTATCTTCACCAAATTTGGTATAGATTATTTTCTAGGGCAAAAATGTAGTATCCGAGAAAATTGTTCAGATCGGTTAACTATAGCATATAACTACCATACAAACTGAGCGATCGGAATCAAGTTCTTGTATGGACAACTTTCACATTTGAGGAGATATATTCACAAAATTTGGTATATATTATTTTCTAAGGCAACAATGCAATCTCCGAAGAAATTGTTCAGAACGGGTTACTATAGCATATAGCTTCCATACAAACTGGACACATAGTTACTAACAGAAATGCACCTGTGAAGGGTATTTAGCTTCGGTTGCACCGTTTTTTCTTGTTTTTTTTTTTTGCATTTGGCTTTTTTCGCTTCATGCACTGGTGTATTACTAGCAGCGCAATTACATCATCCGCGTTATAATCAGACATGTTCACTCCGCGAAGCACACAATGGAAATAAAGTTTGTCAAATCGGTTTGTCGTGAGTGCTCAAGCGTCTTCAAACAGATTTGTCAAACAAATTTGTCGTGAGTGGGCCGCTTAAATAATGAAATATGATTGAAGAAAGTGAACGGTAAGAAAAAATACAGCAAATTTAATAAATAAGTGTAGGGAGTTATGTGGAATAGTATAGAAATTTAGAAACGTGCATGGGCCAGTGGAAAGGAGGATGTGGTTTAAGGTACGGAAGGCGAGGACATTAGTTAATTTGATTCAATGGAGAAAATATCTTGGTTCCTCAGCTCGTCCCGCTGATCATTTATATATATATATATGTATATGGTATTTTATAAAGTATCTGACGTTTCCCTATAGTAAACAGGGTATAAAAAGAAAATAATATAATATGTATGTAGTGCTTTCAACGGCTACTTTACTAAGAAACTTGTAGGATAATAAAATATTAAAAAACACTTTAACTACGAACGTTTTCATTTATGACGTGTTCTGTAAGGCAAAAAAAATGTATAAATGAAAAAATATATTTCTTCGATTATTTCTCACAATTCGAAAATTTATGTCACTCAAAAAGTCGAAAACTTATGTAAGAACATATCGAGCAATTAAAGTTACTTTACTGTGAATCAGCCCTTTTTTTAGCCTTGTAAAAAACCCGTTTTAAGAAATTCATATATTGCTGGCGAATTTCGTAAAAGACTTCTCGTTCGGAAAGATGATTGTTCACTTGAACTCCATATTTTGCGAACTATACAAAATATTTCAGAATTGTTTCAAATAATTATAGAAATTTATTGAAATGAAACGTTGAAAGTTTTCAATAATATAATGGCTAGCAGGTACCATTTGATAATAGCTTTCTCATTTAACTCAGAAATGAGCTCTAAGTGAAAGAACTGATCATATCCCGCTGTTGAATTGGCCAGGGCTATTTTTGAAAGCATAGCTGAATCCCATTTATACAAAAATTACTATTTTTAGTGATTTTAAAATTGGGATTTCAAGCCTAATCCACAATAAATCGATACTTCGGCGCATTTTGAAGTATGATTAAAAATTTTTATCATATAGAATTTTTTTCGTACATAAATTTAAATAATATATTCAATATAAATAGTACTCTCAATTTTTCCTCAAAGAACAGCCAAACACTCGCTGGACAGACTTTCAGTTTTAATATCTCACTTTTGGTCTATAGCCATCGGAGAAACGAAGTGTAAACTCATGAAAATGTATTCCAAAATATACGAAAAAATTGGAAAATGTTACAAAAACAACTGATGCTAAACCATGCTTTGGTATAGTTGATTCAAACACAATTAAATTGTGAAAAACCAAATTATATATAAAACCAACGAAAAAATATGATTCTTTTTTATTTTTTCATTGCTTACTCAACAACATGGCAAATATCGCTTCCTCTATAATGAGCAGAATATCAACATTCGCATATTAGTTGAAAAATAAAATTTTGAAAAAATAATTATAAAAAAAATAATAACAAACAGTTATAGCATAATTTTAAATTTACCACGGTTCAATCATTAAAATGCTGATTTTTATAAAAATATACTATTTACATACAATTTTATTTCTTTTTTTTACATTTTATGTGAATAAAAATGTTGCGCTTTTTCTCTCTGTTATGTCTAAATTTGATTTCAAATATAAACATATTTTTTTTGCTACAAATCTTTAAACCTCCATTAGTTCAATTTCGCATCCAATTCATCTAACACTAACACCAACGCACTTTTAATCCATAACAGTTTTTCAACACTTTTTTATGAAGCAAAAATTTTCAATGGTATTATTGGAGCGAGAATATAGATAAGGCTATGTGCGAGTGCATATTTGGGTTGATGAGAATGAATGTACTCGCATTCACGTGCACTCTGCACTCACACGATAAGCACGTACACACACTCGTACAAAAAACACGCTCATACCGCATACACGCATTTGTATTGGCCCGCAAGTATGTGTATGTGTGAAGGATATCACTTTCATCCGTTAGATCACATAGCGGATATTTAAATGAATATTGTTTGCAAGTGTAGCGGAAGTGAAGAGGAAACAAAAAATGGGACAGTCGATGCGCCATGAATAGGAAATGAATAAGATAAAAATAAAAATTTCACCGCACACATATGGATATATAGTATAAATATATTTATTTGTGTATGTGTATATGAAAATCTATTTGTGGAAAATATTGAAAATAAATACTTTTGCAGCTGCGAGTGCGACTGCTGCTGCCGAATAACAGTTATAGATGGATATTTATACAATATTTGAATACATATAAGCCAACAACAAAATCTGTGAGTTTTCCTCTTCAGCGTGCGCACTTTGCGCTCGCCGCCCCACCACTCGGCTATCGATGGTGTGAAAACTCGTGTAGAATTTTTGCATGAGGATTTTCCCATAAAATACACACTTAAATATATAAACCGGTTGCTGTGCGCCTTACCCACGTGTATTTATTAGAATAAATGGTTGAATGCATCACTGTGCAAATAAATGAATGAATTGATATATGTAAGTGCGGTGGCATGGATTATTATTCCTCTCGGGCACTTAGCGTTAGGTAATCCTGAGCGCAGTGTTGTGGGTTTGTTGTAATGTGTAAATTTCTTTTTTTGAGATTTGTTGTAGTTTTTGGTGAATTTTTTTGTAATTCTTTTTAAAGATTTTTTTTTGTTGTTTTGTTTTTTAGTTGTGCATTCGCGGCCGTGCTTGACATTTTTTCGGTGCTGCCTTAATTTATCGCAGGTTTGATTTATCGCGAGCAGATTTCATTTGCCGGCGTGTGCCTGCACATATGTGTTGTGTCAGCAACCTTTCGCAGATTTTGATTTTTAATGGCAACTTGTGGCACAGTGCGGAAATTGTATTTTGTTATCTATGTATAACGGATTTGCGTAAAAATTGGCATTGTTGGAGCTAAATTTGTTAATCGCATGCTACATTTGCATATATCTACTATCTATATATGCGAATTGAAACTAGAAAAATGTTTGATATACGATTTTATTGATAAATAAATTATTTTTAAAATTCCCCGCACTTATTTGGCTTTCATTCGTATTTATGGTGGCTTAAAAGCGGTGTGACGGCGTGTGTGTGTGTTTGCGTGCGGTTTGCGGCTGCGTGTGAAATGCTAATTACATTTAAGAGCACAAAGTTCATTTTTTGGCAAATAAATCCGCTTATTTAGCAGCTCGTGCGTAAGCATGTGTGCGTGTGTTATAATTTGTGGTGAAATATTAAAATTGTATCTTCGTAAAATTGAAGCTGTTTTTTATTAGTGATTAAATATGCGTATAATTCATTTCGAGGCGTTTTTTGCGGTCAAATTAATGAATTGAAAAGCGTTTGGTTGCACTGGGATATAAATAATTAAAACTTGCTGTTAGGTTTTTTTAGCAAAGATTATACGTTTTCACAGTATTAACTGAACTGATGCAATAAGAATCACAACGCTTATTTATTGTTATTCTAATTTAACTAAATATTCATTAATATTCATTTGGTGTGATTTACGAGCACTCCTATAATATATATAACTTCTTTGATTTGGAGTTTTCCGATATCCAATCGATTTCGATTTTCTCGATTTTTCATGGATTTTTATTTCTTTAATATTTAATCGACTTCGCATTTTTCGACATTTAATCGATTTCGATTTTACCGACTTTTATTTTTTCGACACTCAATCGATTTCGCATTTTTCGATATTTAATCGATTTCGATTTTATCGATTTTTCATGGATTTTTATTTCTTCGATATTTAATCGATTTTGCATTTTTCGATATTTAATCGATTTCGATTTTATTTTTTCGACACTCAATCGATTTCGATTTTTTCGATATTTTAACGATGTTCAATCTTATCGATTTCTTATCGATTTTTTCGATATTTATCCAATTTCGATTTTTTCATATTTCCATGGGTTCAACCTTTAAAAATGACATACTTAAATATGTATATTACTAAAATCTCAAATAGTTGTGGTACTGTAGCCTTCTAAGGTGTACATATGTATGTATGTAGCTCTCTTCAACCAGCTCCATCAGCTTAATTTTAAACACGTTTTTCTTAAGACTACATTCTTATACCCTAAACAGTACGAAGTTTGTTCCACCGAAAAACAAACGCCATAGACCCTACAAAATATATGCATATATACAAATGATCAGCGCGATGAGCTCTGATTTAGCTATGTTCGTCTGTCTGTATATACGCGAAATCATTTCTCATTTCTTCAAATATCGCGCTGAAATTTTACACAATTCCTTATATGCCCAAGAAGGTGTTCATATTTTGTACCTTCCAATATCATACAAGGTATCAAGTACTTTGATGTAAAACATCTTTTTGACGAGATATCTTTAGATCTTTAGATCGGACTACTTAGAGCCACCCTACAAACTTACTATACAAAATCAAGATAGATGAAGATATATGAAATTTAAAACAGACCGTAAAGTATTATTCTGCTGTTAAATGTGTAGTTGCTTTTATATTTATTTTATCACATTTATTTTTATTCTGGTTCAAACATTATTTATGGATCTTATTTTCCTATGAGCGCAAAAAATGGAATTTCAATTCACGTGAACTAATTTCACATAAAAATATTTCTTTTATTTCTATTGGGCTCATAATTTTTCAAAAACATAATTTGATAATGATTTAAATTTCCCTATCAAATTGTTAAAACTTTTCGCCTGCAGCTATGCTTCTAATAATGTTTACTAGGAAAATCGAAATTATCGCTAATGAATTTCGCATCGCTGCCAGATGCGGTTTTTCAGATTCACTTCTTGATAAAAATATGAAACTACCAATTTAGCTGAATTTGAAATTAATATGTTCAGTTAGCAACACCTGTTCGGTACACACATACGTCAAAGCGCCTAAAAATAGACAACAATCAATTGTCACTGTGACGCATTGAGGAGTAGATTCAACAATCAATAAGTATACAAAAAATATTGAATATTCAATATAGCTGATAAGCATTATAATGTGAGTTAGAAATCTTGCAAAAATAGCATGTAACAGCAAAGTATGGCAGCGTGTGTGACCATTTTTATATGAAGTCATATGGTGGTGTCCTTGTAAAATACACACTTAACTGAGAAAATTGTTTTTTAATATATATTTTAATTTCAGTATTATTTTTGCTTTAAAGCAGGAAAGAACTAGAAATATTCGAAACATATTAATGCACATGTGGTTGTAAGCCCTTATATTCACTTACATACATATGTATGTTCTGAAGCTTTTTCAAAATATTTTATATATATAAAAATTAATCAAAATAAACTCTTAAGCACCATATTGTGTATGAAAAGTATGCCTAGTACATATGTAAGCCTCTCATTTTTACTCAAGCAGCCAACTTGCTTTGTCACAAAACCTCAATTATATCTATGCTTCCCTCCATATGTGCATATGTTTGTATGTTTAATCAATGTGTCTCGCATTTCAGTGCGAATAACGATGCTATTTAAACCTGCAAAGTTTCTACCTTAAGCACATGCCGTTATAAATGCGCGTACATGTATACACTAACATACATATGTAGGCACATGTTTGTATTTTTGCGGTATCGTCGTAGAAATTCGCATGAACAGAGTCTCCCCTTGTTGCGTGCATATCCGATATCAACATTTAAGTAAATATGCTTTTGTTTGCGTATTTATGAACGCATACTCCCACTTTTGTTCTGCAGCATATCACACACATACACATCTATGCATACGCAGCCTTGCAAGTACATACGCACAGGTATTCATTAACATGCTTGCAGGGTTTCGAAACTTTGGCTCGCTGGTGAATACAAAAATTGTTGCTTCAAAAATCAGGACTGAAGCAGACACAGTCAGTTCGCATTGCGGCAGGTCGGCGTTTGAATACTTATGTACTTACATATATGCATTTACGAGTATGAAAGAGCACACAACCTAAATATATATACATATTTGAGGGCAAAGCAGGCCGCTTGTAATTTTCTTTTACAATTTTATCAAGCAAAATTCAAAAATTTATACTTCTAATGGTAAATAATAAAATATTTACAAGGCATTAACATATAATAATATGGAAAACAAGACATAAATCGATGACTGGCATGCAACATTGCTTAGGCTGAAAATAAAAATTTCAGAGATGGAAGTAATTATGAAAAATAATACGCCTACATTTGCAAAAATTATTTTGACTTGGAACTAACAGTTTCTGATACGTAATGAGAAGTATGTTAAGCTTTAACTGCAAAGGAATGCCTCCAAAATAATCTCAAAAAGTGTAGCTATTGGCAGCATTTTAAAATCTCTTGGGAAACATTATTATTTTTATTAAATGATAGATGCAATTCTTTATCTATTTATGAACTTATCAGTCAACTCAATAAATGAGACTACTTATGTCCCTAAACTAACTGCAACAAAGAAAATAATTGTTGTTTTACCTTACATTTAATTTCTTAGGCCGCTAAATGACTCGAGAAAGCAAAAAGAGCATACGCAGTGACAAAAAAAAAAAACATCCGAAATTGTAATTAAAATCCCCGCAGAAATGCCTCGTTCTAGAGGACCTTCGACCTCTTTAACTGATGAAAATATTAAAAAACTGAAGGATATAGTGATTGAAAATCGTCTGTCAAGTGTAGAGGGATGGCAAGTGAGCTTGACATCTCTCGCGAGTCCGTTCGAATGGTTGATATTTTGGGTAAAAACGCGTACTTGCTTGACTCGTCCCGATAAAGCTGAATTTTTCTTCAGAAAGAGTACGATTGTGACCAAAACCGCAATGGACCAGATTTGACTGTGTGTGATTATTTCTTTTTCCCCAAACTGAAACTGCTGCTCCGTGGATCTGAAGGTAATCGCAAAAAGTGCTTGTGAAAAGTGTTTCGGGGGAATTCTACTATAGAATATTGAAAAATTCGATTTTTTTTGTATATTTAAAGTTTAGACCTTTAAGAACATTTGTAGAATTTTTAAAAATTAAAATTATTTTAAGAGCTACAGTTACTTTAGTGACGCAATACCTAGCCCGGTTCGGCCGTATCGAACTTTTTTAATCCGGTTTTCTCGAAACTACTTTTTTTCACACGGTACCGGCATTATCTCAAGTTCTATACAACCGATTTACTTGAAATTTTGTGTGAACCTTCTTAATATTTAAAAAAAAATTCAGGAATTTCAAAAAAAAAGCGTTAAAAATGATTTTTATTTTCAGGCAGTCGCCATTTTTCAAAAAATTAGTTTTTTTGTGTTCCCTGAGGTAGGGATTATAACAGCATCCTTACTGATTAAGATCACCAGGAGAGTCAGGATCAATGTCACCGGGATGCGCCATTTTTTTTACACCTCTTTCTAATGAATTAAACATTGCTTTAAAGGTAAAAGTCATCACTATGTGACAATTGTAAAGAAAATGGTCTAATTTTTGGTAATGCAAGGTGAATTCTTTACGACAGTGAACCCACAAAAGAAGTAAATTGGGCGCCTGGTTTGACATGCCTTTTTCCCACCTGAGATCCACTCAAGAAACTTCTTCCACATCTTAATGGCAGAGCGCAAGAAAAATAACACTCGAAAAGTAGCTGTTAGAAGCTAGGAACTTGCAATGATGCCTCAAATATTTTTTAAGTATTTGCTGATATTTGCCTGCTTTAGCTCAGTAATCAGACTAGGGAAGTTGTTAATGTTAAAAGCTCTGCTAAAATAATTTTTATTTTAAAGAGTTCCTGATCAAAAAAGTTCATTGAAATAGAAAGAGAATTTTTTAAAGACAAATAAGTATTAAAATGTAACTTCCAATTAGTTATTGCTCACTTTCCGCTTACACACAGCTTCACGCGCCGGAAACAGTTGTAAAAATATATAGAAAACACAGACGAATTAAAATGATATTAATGCCAATGCATTAATTCAGCAACATAACAGTAATTTTAAGGCATACTTATGAAATATTAACTGATATTTTATGCTCTGTTTTGCTTTCCGGTTCGGTGTTTCGGCAACTGCTGTGCGAGCATCAACGCTAAGTAAACATAATGAGCAGACAATAAATAAATAAAGAGAGCAAAAGATGTTGCAACATCGAAAATGCGGCAAACAGCAGACAAATTTAGAAATTCAGCCGCAGGCGTTAACAAATTGCGCAACAACAGAAATGTGTATTTGTTTACCCAGAATCAAGGCAACAGACACATGTGCCATATGCGGCTGGGATTCTCAAACGTCTGTATGTACGTGTGTAGTTATGTATATGTGTGAGGGTATGCGAGGTGAGCATAAACGCACGTACACGGTTATAAAACGGGTTCTGTGGAATCCTTACTTGCTGTTGTTGTAAGAGACCACAGCTACAAGACTATTCGACTATTTACGCCAATGTTGGTGTATGTGTGTGTGTGTGTGTCACTACAATCTGCTTTATTTCGCATTCATATTGGCGCTATTGTTATTGCATAACATCTGCTGCTGCTTCGGCTGCTGCAGCCACGTTTACTACGCTGCTTATCTTGTTGCCTGCCGGGTTTTTGATTTCACACACGCTTCCGTGCCACACCGTAAACGTGTTTGTGCCAGCACACAGCCAGATACTTGTATATGCGAGCGTAGTTGTTTGCTCTTATGATATATTTTGCTTTACTGAGCGGCACGTACATTTGTAGGTGTGTCCTGCGGGCATCCTTGCTACACACACCTGCCACGCGCACACACACACGCATGCTGGCAACTGTGTTGGTGAATTTCTTCGTAGTCTTTTATGCCTGACAACTCTGCGTGTAATTTCGTACACATTTTCGAACATTCAGCCGAACATATGTGGGTGTGTGTGTATGCCTGGCTTGTAGTTACATACTTCGTTGATGTTTTACCACATGCTGCTGTGACAACACACAATAATACAATATCATCGCAATACTCTTCTATATGTGCACCAAACATATACGCATACATGTGCTTATACACTCCTACACACACATACATATGTATGTATGTCTGCATGTGATCCCTCTCTTCTGTAGTCACATTGAATGGCAGGCACAGTTTGATGTATTGCCGCCTGGTTTGAGGGAATTTTGGCAACTACCTTCCACCAACTGCTTTTTTATTGCGCCTATTATTTTTCCTTACATGGGATTTTGATTGTCTGCCCGCTGTGCCTTGCCGAGATATGTTTTTTATTGGCAGCATTTGCCGTTTCTGCTATACGCCTGCATCTTTGTGTAATATTGAGCGAATTTTTAGTGTCTTCCTTTTCATTCGTGATTGATTTGCATGTTTTATGCTTCAATAAAGTGTAGGGAAAACGTAAAAAGCAACATTGCTTTACGATTTCTGCCGCTGGCTGGTTCTACCATAAATAGCTCAGTCACTAACACTCTCACGCCGCCATTTTATTAGCTGGGATCGTAAACATTTTAAAACTTTAGTAAAAATTTGTTGAGAACTTTACTTTTTCAAGTTGCAGTTTTATTATTTACCACAGTGACTTTTGATGACTCTACGTTTGACTTTTTATTTATTTATATTTAGAAAAATGAAATAAAAATAACGGAGATTGTTGTATATATCACTGTTAGTTCATTAAGCCATTAATTTTTTACTCCTATTTCCAGCATAATTTAATTGCCTTTTTCGATTATTTTCTAAATTAAAATTATATGACGGAGCATAAATACTTTTACATGAATTAATAATAGTAAAATTGTGAGCTCAGAGCAATCAACAAAATATTTTTATATTAAAAATGAGTAGTAACCAGAATTCACTAATTGCTGAATTGATATTCAAATTCTCCGAACTGAAAATCTTATGAAACGACAAACCTCTTTGAAGCGTTGAAAATATTATCTAAGATTTTTTTCCAATGAATTTCTAATGATGCGAATTCTTGCTCCTCGTTCAAGGCTTATGAGTGTCTCTTTGTACTTTCTGTAATTAATTAGGGGTTTAATATAGTCTCATAAACTCATTTATGTATGTAATCCATCAACAATTCTTTTAAAAAAGTGTAAAATTTATGATTTTAAGACTCGTTTCAACAAATTATGAGTCTTCCGTATCTGTGCTTGGAGTACTATTTGAATTATTTGGTGTCTGATATGTATGCAACTACTATTATTTACCAAGCTTTTAATATTGAAGAACGCAAATTTTATGATATTTAATATTTGAACAGTATTTAGGGAAATAGCATAAGACCCTAACTTAACGTATCGCCACAGAAAGAGTTTGATGGACGAAACTGTTAGCTTCTCTCTATGTAAAGGAATCATTTCAGTTTTGAACGCTCTTGAACTATAAATAATTTGGCAGTTATCTTTCGACAAGAATATAGAGAGGAAGTATTGTATATATATATAGTATAAGTATGGGAAGCATATTTAGACCAAAATTAAATACCAGCGAACAAACAACGAAGTATTACTTCCGTTTCTCAACTATGAACTAGTTGGTGAATTGCAAAGTTTCAGCATTTGGTTGGCTGGTAATTAGACTTACTGTGAGATCTGGTAATTTCTTTTGATATAAATACTATAAAACCTTGTCTCTTGTACGTTTCAAACACTATTTTAAATATATATACTACTACGAGCAAAAACTAGTAAGACTTTGTTCATAATTTTAAAACTATTGATATATTCTTCAAAATCTATATCCTCCCCCTCAAAGTTCTTCCTTGGACACCAATACACTTGCAACAACATTTTTTGCAATCTTCGAAGCAGTTGTTATTTTAATAGACAGTTTAAATTTCCGGAATAGCCTTCAAAGCGCGTAGCGATTCACGTTTAATGCCTTCAGATATCTCAAAACCCTTTCCCCGGAGCAGTCGTTTGAGTTTGCTGAATAGCCAGAAGTAACACGTGGTTAAATCAGGCAAATATGGTGTAATAATATGTCTGAAAATTTGGCGAAAAACCGAAGTAGAAGCTTTGCAGTATGCGACAGTGCATTGTCGTTGTGCAATGACCAAGAGTTGTCAGCCCATAATTCCGGTCTCATTTTACGTATTGTTTCGCGCAAACAACGCTTATCAAACAAATAGTATTCCTTGCTCATAGCTTAGGCGGTCGGAAGAAATTTGGAGTGCACCACACGTCGATAATCGAAGAAAACTGTCAACATAAACTTGATTTTTGACCTGCTTTGAAGTGGTTTTTCCGGCTTCGTCCAGCTTAGACACGATATTCGCTTGATTGATCGCCTGCTTCCAGGTCGTTAGCACAGAGCCAATACTCATCGCCAGAAATAATACGTTTCATCAAATCTTGGTAGTATTTTTTCAAAGACGTTAACGGCACGCTGTTTTTCGGAGAAATCTAATCATTTTTGAACCAATCGTGCTTTCACTTTTCAAAATTTCCACTTTCAAAATTGTGTTCACTAATTTTTCCGATATTCCAAAAACTAGTAAGATCTTAAACTGTTAATCATTGATTCTCAAGCACCAGTACTTTTATTTTATTGGCGTGTTGATCATCAGTTGATGTTGATGGCCCTCCTGGACGAGGTTCGTACTCAACACGTCCTCGACTCTCTTTGTATAATTTGTATCAATCAAAAACATTTGCTCGCGACAAATAAATATCACCCAGGGCCATTCTTAACATTCTGAACGTTTCGGCACCAGAAATTTGATTCTGCACACAAAATTTAATGGAACTTTTTTGTTGAATAATTTCACTCATCGTAAAAATCACCGAATGCACTTTATGTACTTCAGGAGGACAAGCGCATGCTAAACACTAATGATTATTTTAATACGACATTTGGCACAGATGTCGCTGACAGTAAAATCGGTTTTGCGCGAAATTTAAATTAAAAAGTTTTACTATATTTTTCCACAAAATATTACAACAAATCAAACTTAACTACTTTTATTGCTAATAATACGCATACGACTATTTATAAAAAACAACTAAGTGAAAAGAAAATCTAAAATATCAGGATATATAATCTCACGTTTACAAAAACCAAATTACCCAAATGGAAGAAATATTCTATGGTAAAAACGTGAGACAAAATTCGCCAAAGTATTTTATTTCGGTAACTGAGCAAAAGGTGCTATAAGCTAGCACTAAATCTTTTTCAATAAAATATGTTTTAATACACTTGATCCTATCAAGGAGGTAAAGCTTTTAAAATTCCAACACGATTTGCGATTGTTCTTTGAAGGACTTTATTTTTTAAATGCTGATCAGGCAATATTCCGAAAAAAATGGGTACGCTATAAAATATAAATATATGATTGATCAGAATGATAAACTGAATCGATATAGCAATCCGTGCGTCTGTCTTTATATACGCGAACTCGCCCCTCATTTGTTTAAATATCGACCTGAAATCTTGTACACGCTCATTTATCCCAAAAAAGCTTCTCATTTGTCGCTTTCGTCAATGTCGGGCAGCTGACTTTTATATAAACTCAAAGATCGAAGTCCCTTGCTCTCTTGTATGGAAAATTTCATTTTACGTGATATCTTCACAAAATTTGGTTTGAATTGTAGACCAAAGCAACGTTGTAATATCCGAAGAAATTATTCTTAATTTGTAGCACTATGGCATAAAGTTCCCAATACAAACTGAACGGCCTGCATCAAGTCGTTGTATGGAAAAATCTTAGGATATTATAGCTTATTTTCAAAGTATAAGTTGGAGAAAGCTTTTTTAAAATTCACTGAAGAATGTTAGTTTAATAATACTTTCTTATTATTTTACAAATTTTTTTATTCGGTCTTAAAGGCTTATTTACCTGGAAACAAAATATACGATTCTTTAAATTTTTCTTTGTTTAGAAAAACTAGTGCGGCTTGAGTATACAAAAAAACATAATTTTGAAGTCATAAGAAAAAATTTTTAAAATAAATTTTATATAAAAATTAATCATTTAAAGCTTTTTAGCTTTTAACACTAAAATATTTCCTTTTGCAACACTTCTCCCTACACTTTAACGAATATTTCAGCGCTGTAAAGCAAAAGTCGAACACCTGAGGAAAGGGAGAAAATCTATAAATTACGCATTCACACAACTAATATATTCTGCATTTTCAATTCACACTGTGGCAACTATAAGAGCCGAGGTGTAGCAGAAATTATAGGTGAAGCGTAAGGTGAGAAGGTCTAGGCACTGCGCAGCAACCTGCTAGCAGAAATTATAGGTGAAGCGTAAGGTGAGAAGGTCTAGGCACTGCGCAGCAACCTGCTAATTAACATTTCAATAACTAATTTGCACATCAAACAGCAGCAACGACAAAATGGGCGAAACTTCGATGCGCCAGCGAAGCAAGAGAGACAGGAAGAAAGCGCAAGGATAGCCACGGGCACAATAATTATGGCAGCAACAGTGGCTGCAACGCGGAACACAATAAAGTCGGTCAGGCAAAGCGAGTGCAAGAATGGAAACAGCGAAGATCAAACGCTGAGGAAACACGACTGCTGCAATAAGGCAATTGTGGCAAGGCCGGTATCTGCGCCAGTGAACTGTGTGTTTATTTATAGATATCCCACTGACCTACTTAGCAGGCGCACGAACACCTATTAGACAGCTAATTTGGGACTTCACGAAAATTTGGCGGAATGCGTGCAGATCGATCGGTTAAATGCCGCTACTTACCGCAAATCCTGCAGCTCGGTGCGCATATCCATATCGACAGCGTTGGGCGACAGCGCATCGTTCGCAGTCGCGTCGATTCTCAGCGATTTGCGCAAATTATGTTCGAGCAGCTCGTAGTCCTCACGGCGGCGCATCATCAGCGCGTTTAATTGTTTGGAAAGTAATTGTACCTGTTCGGCGAGCGGCAGTGCCTCGGCGCTCTGCTCATGCGGTGGCGCCACTGTTGTGGTGGTTGTTGCGGAGCTAGGGGTGGTATGGGTGGTGGTGGTGGCAGCACCGGTTGTCGTTGCATGTATCAGCGTTGCGTCGTCGCGCTCGTCAACAAAGCGCAGCAGCTCAACACTAGAGGACTCATCACTGGCCGCGTAGCGCTCCGAAGCAGCGGCGAAGTCGTTAGCAAAATCATCGCCAACATAATTGTCGGCATCTAGTTCGTCGACAGTTGCAACGTCATTATCGCTAAGCACTTGGTCGTTGGGAGTGTTTTTATTATAGGCGGCATCACGCAACATGTTGCCAAGACGTTGTTGTTGCGCCTTTTGTTGTTGTTGCGTGCTGTGCACTACACTGGCCGCGCTGTGAGGTAGTTGCATGAGGCATGCAACAAGGATTATGCCAATTAACGACACGAAAGCGCCGGAGCGCCGAAAAAGCGACGCGCGAGTTAAAAGCAACATATTCGACACTGTTGTTGTCACTGTTGTTGTATGATTGCAAGTTTGTAAGTTCGCTTGCGACGCCTTACACTATGCAGTTTCTACTACTTTTTAACTTTGCCGCCGTAAATGCGGTAATTCTTTGTGTTTTGTGTTTTTCTCGCAACTCTATTTTGGTTTTTCTTCGGAGCCGTCGCACGCAACGCCCATTAAAACCGTTAAAAGCACAATAAAAGCAGAAATGGGGTATAAATCAAGAGCCCACTAAGCCGCTGGCGTTAAATGCGTGCGATTGTCGGTCACCCTTCACACTTTAATCACTCAAACACACACTCACGCGTCGGTATATACGGCTGGGCGCACAAAAGTATGCTTTGCCACAATTCACAAATATATAATTCATATAAATATTTCCAATTTTCCTTGTTTGCACTTGCACAGTATTTTCGTATTTTCGATTTTGCGTTACTTTAACACACTTTTCGCTGTCAACTTTGCTTTTGCATAATTTATTGTACTCAATATTCGTTTGTTATTGTTATAGTAAGGCTTTGCACCTTCCTTAACAGAAGTACACTTATCGACACACCGTCGCACATGCTCAGCTAAGCCAACACTATTTGCTTTCTATATCCAATTTGTCCATCTACGCGTTTGTCGATATTCTGAAGTTCCCTTTACACGTTCTACCGCAAGGGCTGTCAGGACTAAAACTGAATAACGCGCGTTTCGGTGCGTCCTTTTATACCTTCGCATTGCCATCTGTCCTATGGCTGCGGTGCTGGTGTCCAATTGCCGACATTCGCCAGCACCAAGCCGTTTTTGTTGCTGCCAATTGGAAGAGCGTCGAAGAGCACTAACGTGTTTGCAAACAGGTTGTTCGCTCACGCTCAAATTAACGTGAGTGGTCTCTCTTTTGCTCTCCTTGTACTAAAATTGGATTCGTTCAAAGCGTACTGAATGGCACAGTGGTTTTGAAAGTTATATTTGCAGTCAAATTGGTAAAGTGTTTGTTAAGAGAGTGAACGTGTTATTTCGGTTAACATATTTTTTTACATGCATTGAAGGTTGCATTGAAGAAACTTCACATATATATTAGGGTGATTCAAAAAATTTTATTTTTTGTCGTTTGATACTCAGAAAAATAAGTTCCTAGACACCTCTAAGAAAGCCTCTCCAAATATGAGTTTTTAATTGTAACGGGAAGGTGCTCCTAATACAGTTTTCTATGTTTTCTTATTATCAGATAGAAAAATTTATATCTCGCTTCCAACTACTTGAAAAAATATCTTGTTTCTTAGATTTTGTAGGAAATTGAATACTCTACAAAAAGGTCTCCAATGATTTTTTCGTAAACCGAACCGTCTAAAAGATATTAACAGTTAAAATTTGATTATTTCTAGGAAAATTTTTTATTACTTATTTTTTTTATATCTCAATTATTATGAATGATGAAACTCATAGTTTTGTAGGAAATTTGCTGCTCTATAAAAATGGTCTCCTATGATTTTTCGATTAACTTAAGCGCTTACGAAATATTCATCGTCAAACATCAATGCATATTAAAGTGGATTAAAAAAAAATATTTTTTTTTTTCGTTTGGTACTCTGAAAAATAAGTTCCTAGACACCTCTAAGAAAGCCTCTCAAAACCCTATGAGTTTCATCATTCATAATAATTTTTTTCATTGAGTTATAAAATTCATTAAAATCTTTTAAACGGTTGGCCTAATGAAAAAGATATTTTTTCAAGTAGTTGGAAGCGAGATATAAATTTTTCTATCTGATAATAAGAAAAAATAGAAAACTGTATGTAGGAAGACCTTCTCGTTAAAATTAAGAACTCATGCTTGGAGAGGCTTTCTTAGATGTGTCTAGGAACTTATTTTTCCGAGTATCAAATGACAAAAAAAAAATTTTTTTGAATCTCCTTAGTATATATGGGCCATTCCATAAATTGGCGACATGGTTTTGTACCCGTGGTTCTCCGATTTTGACCAAACTTTAGAATATCATAATATAGACCAATAGAAGAATATCTGTAAACTTTTTAGTGGTCAAAGTTTCTCCATTGCTTTTTGGCGCGCACTTCAAAATGAGATCAAACAAAAAAATTACTTTTTCTTTTATGTTTTAACGACCTCAAAATTGAGTGAAAAAATTTTTAAGTTATCCAATTTTATGTAAAAAAAGTCTCAGCTTTCTGATAAAAATATTTTCAAAATCCAAAAAAAATTTCCAAAAGCCAAAAAAAAACATTTTTTTCCAAAAGCCCGGTTTTTTGTGCTTTTCCTCCAACTATTTTTCAAAATTGACTTTTCCATTCGATTCCTCGTTAAATTTTTACATAGAAATCAGTGTTCAAAAATATGGGACTCTGATCCCGTGAACAGCAAAAAAAAAAATGCAAAGTTGTCGCTATACGGCGCAGTGTGTTCGCTTAGAAGATTGTGTGAAAGAGGTAAATGTGTAGATTGTATTCTTAGACCTGAATTAAGAAGAAATCACTGTCTTTCGTTTCTGTTTCTTTGAAATCCTTTAAGAACGTTGGCCGCACATATTTATAACAAAAAAGCAGCATCTCAAGAGACATCCGACTTAAATAGTTGTCAGACAATAGCAAGGCGAAACTCATAAATGGAAGCCTTAGCCGTGAATGTGATAATTCCAATTATTCAAAGAAGACGTTCAGCGAAAAGCTCTTTATTTCATTTTAGACAATTTCAATTACATACGTAGTGTTAATTTTTCCAAACTCAAAAGCAATTATCGATTTGAGAAATAGGTTCGGATGTTTTCTAGTCGGTAAAAATTATTTCCCTAAGCTGAAGAAGCCAGACATTTTTCAGTAAGACAACTGTTGAAATTTTGAAAGAAGGAATAATAATTGAGATTTATATGTATAAAGTGGCAAATGTTCAACCAATAAACATATTCATCATTCAGATTTTAAAGATTAACTTAAAAATTTGAGTATTAATTTATTTTGAAGAGGCGAAAACGTTATCATTTATAGAAGAAGGGTGCTGATCCATTAAGCCAATTCACCGTGTCGTAAAGCAATGAGAACTCAATAATTGGGCTTCGAACCGCTCTCGCTTTCACCATCTGTATATTAGAACCACGGCAGTTACGTTGTCTTCCAACAAACAAAGAATACTTTTCGGTTAGAAATTCAACGATAATGAGCAGGTAATCACAGAGACTAAGCACTATATTGAAGCAAAATTTAAGAAATACGTTTTTAAGTACGACTCATTGTCTCGAAAAATTGATTTTGTGAAATATCCAGCAGAGTGTAAGCAATAATTAAATAAAATTTGCCCAAAAATATGTTTTTCTTTAAGACGCTACAAACTACTCAACAAAGCCTCTAAGTTTATAGATTTCGAAAGCAAAGTGAAGATTTCCATTTTTCGATTGCGCCAATTCGTTGCTACACTGTGCCACGAATTTCATATTGCCGACTCTCTCAAAAGGCGCCGGCAATAATTTAAGAGCGCTCGCTCACGGCAGCATAAGCAAAGAAGAGAGAAATTCGCACTAAAGACGACAGATGTTCGAAATTCTAAAGGCTTCACGTTAGCAAAGGAGTAGCGCAGAAGACATGATGTGCAAACAAAAACAACTTGCAACTGAAATAATAACAACAACTGACGCAGCCACAAGCAGCAGTTGGTAGCAAGTGTTACCCACTTGTTTGTTTGTTAATTTGCAACGCTTACCAGCAATATTTATAAACTGTAGTAATGCCGCTCATTCCACACTCACGAACATTTACATGCATGCATACATACACACATATATACATATCTATGTAGAACCACTATAGTGTGGTTATTTTGTTTTTTTAACTTATTCGCAAATTTCGCCAGTTGTGAGCGCTACTCGCGCCGCTTCCCCTCCCCTCGCTCGACAGCCGGTCTTTTGTTGTACTAGTTTATGGATCCTCCCTTTGACTGTTACATTTCTGCTTGCTTTTATTAATAGTAGATACACACTTACAAGCAGATTGGTGCGAGTGTTGGTGGAAACGGAAAGCCTTTTGTCTGCCGGCTCGCAATTCATTTTTCTCTGCCAACCTCCAACTGCTGCTACTGCTGTTGCTTATGAACTCGCTTATTGTTATTGCTTGTTTTGTTGTTTGCCACGCTGTTGCTTGTTTTTGTTGTTGCTGTGTCGCATTTCGTATGCACCCTCGCCTTTTATGCCGCTGCCAAATTCGCCAGTCCTATTGCCGGTGTTAATCGCGTTGCCTACCACTGTTGTTGTTGTTGTATTTGTATATTTGATAGTTGGCATATGCGTGCTAGCTGTTACCGGCGTTCCACGCTGTGTCACTTCACAAATGGGGTGCACAACAGTGGCCATTCAAAACAGTTGGTTGCACAAGTACTTGTTCATATGTCCAGCAGAAAGATATCGGAATATATATATTCAAATTTCAGCACTTTATTGCAGCCAGTGTCGAACAGCACTGCCATCTGTGGCTAGCACTATTCGTGTTTATGCGAGTACGCTTGGCTAGTCAAAATTTTGGGTTTTTTATGGTAAATAAAATTAAATTGTAATAAGTTTTCGGTTTCTGTTTTATTAGCAAACAATATTCGTATACACTTTATATCTACATATATAGTGTCTAGTAAGATAGCTATTAAATTGAAATTCTTTGTTAAGGCGTGTTTTATGCGGGAAAATAAATTGTATAAAATGTATATTAAAAGTAAAGAAAATGGTGTTGAAACCGAAACATGCCTACTGTACTCTTCAATATTTTTTGAAGAGCGTACGTATGAATTGGACGTCATTTTAAGCATCGCGTTCTAAAGGAAAAATTATGTACAAAGTTCTCCATGCATTATCCGCGAATTCATTTTCATCGATTTCCTCATACAAATAATATATTTTTCACAGTAAAAAATGTAGTCTATATGTTCATCTAAGATGTCAGCTAACTACATATCAAATACTATTAAAATCGCTTAAGTCGTTTAGTCGTGAAGAAGTAACAAACATGCACACTCATAAACTTTCGCCTTTATAACAGCAGAATGCTTTTCAAATTTACTACATAACAAGAAGAAAGTTCAGTTTGACTACAAAAAAAAATTATATTTATATCTAAATCGCAAATCGTAACCGGCCAACGGAGCATATCCTACGGTAAACGTTTCACTGGTTATTTGATATATCGAAAGTTTAAATGGCAACTATATGCTACAGGGTTTCGATCTGAACAATTTCTCACCCGGCGATGGAAGCACCGCAAGAGGAAGACCTGCACTCGCTTGGAGAGATCAGGTGAAAAAGGACCTGGCTGTACTTGATAACTCAACATGGCGCCAAATAAGAAAAAGCATGTATGTGGAGTATTAACAATTCAGTCTCAAGATAAGTGTTATGTAAAGTGTATCAGACTATTATTAGGTTTGTGCTAAATAAGAACCCAGACATACACCATTTGTTATACCAAAGGACCGTGTGAGTGATTGTAATTTCTGTCTGGCTCTCAGTATCTAAGCTTGTCTTCGACCAACAGATTCATTCTATATAGTGCCGCGCTGTCTATGACAAAGCCTCCAAATCGGCCAGAAAATTCGGAACTTGTTCTAATTCAACATCACGAAGTATCTGAAGACACTTACAGGTGGATAAGACCTTAGAAGAAAAACTGAATTATTAAGAAAAAATTGCCTGAAAATATTCTGTCAATGTTGTCCAAAATTTTCTTCGAAACGACAGTTTGAAAAATTGTAATAATGAAATCATAATTTCTATAAAACATTGGAGTATAATATGTTCTTTAAAATACATAGGTATGCGAACAAGGCGACAGATTTCACCAGAACATATCTTAACTCTATCAAAGGAAATGGAGAGCAGGAATGCTAGCTGGTTATAGTTAGATACTTAGAAAAGACCTTCAGAAGATATTCCCACAAATCGTGAGTTTTTTTCTATATTAAGCAACAATTTCTCCAATATTTTTACTTGTTTAGAAAAAAGGAAATCTGACTTAAACTATTAATTTATCAATCTACATACCTTTTAGGTCTTATTAGTTGAAATAGAGAATGTTATTTTATAAATTTTTGAGAAGAAAAAATGTTAACTAATTGTATGGATGATGATGATTATAATAAAGATAAGGGCTTTGTTATTATATTTAAAAACTGATTTCCTGCAAGGTTTTTATACAGATGAATGGACTGAAAGATTTGGCAAAACTGAACTCTGCTTTTAGCAAAGTTGTATTTTTCACACTAAAAATATAAATTACGAGTATTTTAAAAAATTTTACATAATAATCATACAATAGTGTACCCCAATTTTGGTATCGGACAGTTGACAATTTCAGTACTGGTTTTTATGATCCCTGAGATTTTCAAAAAATGTTTTGATTATAAATATTTTGCACTCCGTAGACCGTATTTGGACTTAAACAAAAGATGTTTCACATTTTACGTAAATAAGGTAAAAATGAATATTTTACGTATTTCCAATATGTTAGCAGAATTTTTAAGTCTACTCTACTAATGCTCCTAAGCTATTTCAACTGTTTCCTAACAGCACGTGCTCTGTCCGAATACTTCAATTAACGCTCCAATTATTTCTAAAGAAGACGTCTTACTTAACTGAAATAAGTTAAATCAGCTTTTAATCACGGCCCAGATAAGATACCTCCATGCTTCCTGAAATTTAGTGACAATTACATCTACTTGCCTTTAACAGAGTTTTTTAAGTCTCCTCTTAAACAAGGTATATATCCTTCAATATGGAAACAGTCTTTTATAATCCCTTTGCATTAAAGTGGATTTAGTTCAAGCATTGAAAACTATAAGGAGATTACAAAACTATCAGTTATACCTAAACTTTTCGAAGCTTTCGTTGCAGACCATATAACTTTTCCGATTTCTCCGTTAAACCCTTCTTGCTAGAATGGATTTCGTAAAGGGAAATCTACTTTAAAAAATTTACTTCAATTAAAAATCATGTGTCATTGTGTTTAAGGGAGCAAAAGCATACAGATGTTGCTTAGACTTTAACAAAGCTTTCGATAAAGTAAATCATTCTGATTTTCTGGGCTTACAACTAAGATTCATTCAATGGGTATCTTCCTAATCTTTATAATTAAACACAAACAGTGAAATTTTGGGGACACTCTTTTAGATTCAATTAATTAATGTCTCTTTCGGTGTTCTGCAAGGTAGTCATCTTGGACCGATTCTACTTTTGTTATTTATTAACGATATCTCTTCTGTCATAGAATTCTCAAATATTTTATTATATATTTTTTTATATATATTTTTTAATCACATACTTCAATTGATCAAAGGAAAGAACACTATCCTTATATAATAAAATACTATTTACTATATCAAGTTTTTAGTTTTGTTGATTTGGGAATTACTATGGTCTCTAAGCTTAATTTTAGTCTACATATTGATACCGTATTCTTGAAGCAAAAGGTTCTTAGGTTTGTTAAACGTTGGCTTACGTATGTTACAAAACCCTTTTTACAACTTTGGCTATTTTTGAGAATTGTTCGAAAATGAATGAAAAGTTGGGTTTGGTGGATGATATTGGATTACTGTATGGGTCGCATAAAATAAAAAATAAATAAAAACAACTGAAAAGAAGACCGGCTTCAACGACTTACTAGACGTACCTGTGATCTCCAATATTTTTCCTAGTTCTTAAGCTAAATGTTTCAACAAAAATTGCCACTTACTTTGAATTTATTTACACTGAACCCGATAGGAACTAGAACATTTCCAGCAGGTAGTTTATGATCTTTTTCGATTTGCCGAAGCCACGTAAAGATCTCAATCTACGAATGTACTTCCGTTCTACTATTTACACACCAGATAATGCCACACACCCTGACAACCTCTTGCCCCCATTTTAAGAGTTCGTTTCGCCGGCGGTTCATCAGTTCTCGTAGCTTTGTTATTTGTTAGTCACGCCATTGATATTGAAATCCCCTCGCAGTCCGGTAATGGAACGTGTGTTCCTTGGAAATTACATTATATAAATGTATCTTTGAACTTAACTCAGCTCCACACCAATTAAGGTAATTAAGTTACTGACTTAAGTTCCACTTTAATTAGCATTTCACACTTTCATACATTCATACATTCATACACTTTCCCCCTCATATAAAAGTTTCTACTCAACAAAGTTATTTACGCTGACCTTCTTCAGCTTGCTCTAGTAATTTTGCACTTTAGCACTATTGTTTTGTAAGTCACATTATTACATACATACATTCGTGCATATTTATGTATTTAATTCACCTCAACTCAGTATGCGCTGCTAGTTAATCCCTGTATGCTTTAATGTAGCCGTGTAGGTGCGTACCTACACACGATATAGTCAGCAGCAGTTTGCGAAAATCCAACAATAGAGTGTATGTGTGTACGCGTGTGGAAGCGAGTGGATACACGCACACATATTCATTGTACATTTAAGTGATTTCCTCCATTACTTGGCTAAGAGCACGCAAATTGCAAGAGTGACCCTTGTGCACAATGCCAGCATTTTATTCATAGAGTTAGGCGTATGTACATATGTATGCTCCTTTAAAAGTTGTACAAGATGTACAAAATATATGAGTACATGTGTGTGTTTGTAAATACTTACCTGCCTAATCAAGTCTTTTTTGGTAACGAACAACACCACTAGAAGACTTTCCTTCTAAGCCTACGTATTCTCCGATATCTAAGAATAAGTTTTTTGATGTTTTATTTCGTAACGCTTCGTTTTGATGTTCACTTGGCACATGATCCTCAGTTCTATGGTCTATATCATAAAAGCGGTATGTAGTCTAAATTAATGTCAGAACTATCATGACCTTTTATTTTTCCAAGCATAGAACTTCGATAAAAGTGCGTACGTAATCTTAATTGATATTAGACCTCTCATATAACGATTTTCATTAGTTGCGAATGTAACTGCGACTCGGTGGATCAGGTAGTGGTATCCAGTTTGCCTTGGGCAGCTATACAGCGATTCCAGGGCGTTTTCCAGGCTTTGTAACATTTCTGGAACGCTTCGACTGGGATGTCCGCGAGTACCCTCGTCACGGCCGCCTGAATGTCCGTAATCGATTCAAAATGGGTTCTTTTGACCACCGATTTTGTTTTAGGAAACAAAAAAAGTCACAGGGTGACATGTCGGGCGAATAAGGCGGCTGTTGCAACACGGTGATCCCTGTAGAGGCCAAATACTGGGACACGCTGAGGGCGGTGTGGCACGGAGCGATGTCTTGGCGCAACCTGTTGACTCGTTTTCGCAATCTTTTGAGTACTGGGTAATAGTAGACTTGATTCACAGTTTTCTCCGGTGGAACGAATTCTTTGTGGACGATTCCACGGCTATCAAAAGACCTCAACTGGTCTCCCACTCCGCGCCTCGTCTTCCACGCTTTCACACCTCTCCTTAAACTCTTTGTGCCATCGAAGCACCTGGGCACGACTAAGAGCACCATCACCATACACTCTTAGAATTTTAGCGCACGTTTTCGAAGCTGTTTCGCCCAATCTAGCGCAAAATTTTATCGCGACGCATTGTTCTTGATTTCGTTTTTCCATTTTCGTGACGAGCACTACAAACACACGTCTACTCAACTTGACGCATCAGGCGAACTAAACAATCTAGAGCGATGGTACATATATCAATGGAGAGGGGAGGGATGCCGGAAAAAGAGAAATGGTCAAGGTCACAGGTTTACCACAAGCACGGCAACGAAATCTGTCTCATTACTCAATTGTCAAACCTCGTATAGTTTATTGTGTCCTCTCCTATATATCATATGCTCATAAAGGTCCAGCACTCTGAAGGAGCTTGCTAAACGGAGCTGAGGTGATGTGATCCCTGTCACGTAAATGGAACCGAGGGCATTGAGTCTGCTTCTACAAATTGCTGGGCAATCTAGAATCGGTTGTTCTGTAGTTTCCTGTTGCAAAATACTAGGCCCATGTTGAACAAGTGCTTCCTGAGCATGCAGTGCCTTGTATAGAGCATGGTGAGGAGACGGAATTTGTCTCGGGGAGGTTCATCATATCTCTAAACCTTACAGTTTTGTACCTTCCCAGTAGTAACTTGGCGTGGAGCATTCCGGCTGTCTGCTGCCAGTGTCATTCTCTCCCCACTCTCTTCTCCATGCGGAGAAATTCCTTTATGATGTGGCGCCCCACCGCAATACACGGTTCTGGCTCCAACATCCTAGACGAGTCCGCAGAGCGGGCTAGATCGTCTGCCAGCTTTTTTCTGGCTACCCATTTATACCATTCGTTAGTTGACTGTCGACGCGGATAGACGTGCGTGCGCATCGTTGTGATTTTCAGAGTGTTTTTTTTTTTCGGTGATTTTTGCGATTCCCGCACAAAAGGGAAAGGGTATTTGTTTACGCGATTTGGTTGGCACCGTTATTGCCTGGCGCGTGTGCGTAGCGGTACAGTGGAATTGTTTGTGCGATTTGCGGGTGCGTGGGTTATTGACCGCGAGTGTTTTCGGGCGGTTACACATTTTTGTGACTTTTTGTGCACTTTTGTGTACGGTCAGCGAACTATATAGCGGTGAGTTTTTATTATTATTATTAATTTATATACGGACAACGTGGTCATCCACGTTGTTGTTATTGGCGGAAGCTTCGCACGGTTTCAGTGTAGCTCCGTGCTGTTGGCATTCTTGCTGACTAGACTGCCTGTCAGTGGTTCTGTGCTGAGCATCTGGCGTTTAGTCGGCTCAGTGGCAGGAGAGTCTGGACAGGATTGCCCAAAGGGTGCAAGCGTCTGTCCAGTGTTGGAGAGTGCGACTCTTGTGAGGACCAACGGTCATATCAGCGAACCGTTTAGCCCACGGTGCGATTCGACTCAGCGCCACATCGGTCGACTCCGGACCGTTTCGGGGACTTTGTCCGGCCGGCGGCCAATTGAGTGGCCTTAATCCGACCAAGCGTTGGGGTTGTGGGCTGTGTCAGTGCGGGCGCGCTATAATCGACCGCTTGGGTGGTCGCTGATATTGAGCGGGCCTTTGCGTGGGTCGCACTTTTCAGCGCGTTCAGACGCAAACACCTGGAGAGCAGCTGCTCCAGTATTTTTCTGTCCGTGTGCCTTCTGCGTTAGTGGTACGCCAGCGGATCAGTTCTACTGAGGGGTTAGTTTTGAAGTAGGATGCCTCGTGGACGGAAGAAGAGGACGAAGTCCCTCGCTGGAAGCGGAGAATCCGCCGCTTCAACAGTCGTGGAGTATTCCACGTCGGGGGCCGAGGACGAAGCGTCGGGAGCGACGGGAGGGGTAAGGTCTCCACCGAGGAGCAAGGCGCGGTTGGGGTCGCCGCGTAAAGACGACGTAAGCGAGGAAGGGAGCGGGAGTTGTGGCGGGAGTGCCAACGTGGCCTCCGCTGAGAAGGCGGTTACGCGTGCGGGGTCGCCGCGTAACGTTGGGGAAAATGCGGGAGGGAGCGGGAGTGCCATCGTGGCCTCCACCGAGACGGCGGTAGCGCGTGAGAGGGAAGGCGAGGGAAGTCGTGGTGGAAAGGCCAGCGTGGCCACCACTGCGAAAACGGTTGCCCAACCGTCTAGGGCGGTTGGCAAGGAATCGGGTGCCGGGCGTGCCAAAGAGGCCGCAAAAAGCGGGAGATTTCGCGGGGACCTTTTGTTGTTGGGGGCGGGGCAGTCAGCCATGTTGCTGCTGCCAAGCGTATTACAGGGGAGCTAAACGAGCTGGTCTTTGAGGCCAAGGGTTTCGAGGTAGGGACTGCGAAGGGGCTGTTGGAGCTTGCCTCAAGGTATGAGGCGCTCCTAATGACGGTGATAACCGAGAATGCCCATCTTCGCGGTCAAGTCGATGCCCTTAGGGGAGTTGTGGGAGTCACTCCTCGGCGCCGAGCAGGTCAATGCCGGCTCCGTCGGCACCGATGCCTGCACCTCCAGCACCTGTGCTTGAGGCAATCGCACCGGTGACGCCAAAGCCTGTAGAGACCTGGTCGGTCGTGGTCAGGAGTAAGGGGCCTGCAACTTCCTCTAAGGAAGTTATTAAAAAAGTGGTCAAGGAGGTGGGTCCCTCACTTGGAGTGAGGGTCCACGAAGTGCGACCAATTAAGGGTGGTGGGGCGGTTATTCGCACTCCCTCCGTCCTTGAGAGGGAGAGAGTGGCGAGTAATAAGAAGTTTGAGGAGGTGGGGTTGGACGTCTCTGTCAACCGGAAGTTGGGACGTCGGGTGGTAGTCCAGGGGGTCCATACGGAGATCCCCCATGAAGAATTCATGGAGGAACTAGTCCGGCTGAACCTCCAGGACTTCAGCCCGGCATCCCAGAGGGCTGACGTGAGGATGGTCAGTCAACCCTGGAAGGTGGCCGCTGACGGTAGCACCAATGTCGTCCTTGAGGGTACGGACAAATTGATGTCCGCCCTTTTGGAGGCAGGTCGGTGCTACATAAAGTGGTTCTCCTTCAGGGTGCGACCGGATAGCCCCGTCGCCGGATGCTTCCGCTGTATGGGATTTGACCACAGGGTGCGTGAGTGTAGGGCTAAGTCTGATGTCTGTCGGAGGCGCGGTCAGGAAGGCCACAAAGCTGCCAGTTGCGTTAATGCACCGCATTGTCGCAACTGTGAGTTTAAGGGTAGGCCAGCTGGGCATCTGATGATGTCAGCTGTCTGCCCTATCTATTGTGGCATCGTTGAGCGCGCCCTCGCCAGACACTGATGGGGGGGATTATCCAGCTCAACTGTCAGGGCTCTTATGCCGTAATGTGCGAGTTGGGGGGTTGTATGGTAGGGGGTGGGTGCGGTATTGCTCTACTCCAGGAGCCCTACGCCACCAATGGTGTGGTTCGGGGTCTTCCTGGAGGTTTTAGGGTCTTCACTGACCTTAGAGCTAACGCCGCAATAGTTGTGAATAATCCACGCTACGATTGTGTAGTTGTGGATTCTTCACAACTGGGTATATGCGTAGCGGTAGAGGGGAGTTCGGTAGGATGATTGTCGCTAGTTTGTATTGCAAATATAGCGAGCCCCTAGAGCCCTACATGGGCTACATGGATAAGCTACTACTACTTGCGAGTAGTAGCCCATTTATCCTAGGGTTGGATGCGAATGCCTCGTCCTCGATGTGGTTTAGTAAGGTATCCCGGCATTCGTCTGGATACCAAAGCCACAGTCGAGGCGAGGCATTAAGCGAATGGGTGGTGGCTAATAGCCTCCACGTCTTGAATGAGCCGAGCGAGTGGTATACGTTCGATGGGCCTGGGGGCGTGAGCGACATTGACGTGACGCTTATGAACGAGGCAGCAAGTAGGGCTTTTAGTGTTAGTTGGGCGGTTAGGGGAGGGTGGGGATTGAGTGACCATAATTTGCTTCAAATTGTGGTTACCCCTCGATCTCCTCCCTCACCTTATGAGAGTCCATTGCGGCGATGGCGTACCGCTGGTACTGACTGGAACCAATATGGGCTCTCGGTTAGGGAAGCGGTACTTAGTATACCGCTTAGCGAGTTTGAGGAGTTGGGGGTCGACGAGCAAATTGCTCGTCTCTATGAGGTTGTTTGGGGGACAAATGATAGGGTCTTTGGTAGGTATGAGTGTTCCAAGATTAGTAAAATTAAATGGTGGACGCATGAGTTAACCTTAAAGAGGAGGACTGTCAGGCGTTTGAGGCGAAAGTTTCAACGTGCTCGACGGTCCAATTCTGATAGGCTGTCCCAGCTTAGGCGGGAATTTAGTTGTGCGGATAGGGACTACAAGGAGATGTTAATTAAAGTTAAGGAAGATGAGTGGAGGAGCTTCGTTAGGGAAAATACGAACGACCCCTGGGGTCAGGTCTATAGGATCTGCAGGGGTCGTAGGAGGGAGGATATCACCTCTCTTCGTGTCGGTGACACTCTGTTATCGTCGTGGAGAGAGTGTGCGGGGGTTTTGTTAGGTGCGTTCTTTCCTAGGTCGGAGGTGCCTGTCCCTCCATTAGATGATGGGGAGTTGGGGTACGCCTTTGGCCTGGTTAGGTCTAAACGGTCCCCAGGTTTTGATGGTTTGAACGGAGAGATGTGTAAAAGCTTATGGAAGTTCATTCCGGAATACCTGGAGGCCATTTATAATAAGTGCGTCTGGGAGGGATACTTTCCACGCGAGTGGAAAAGTGCTAGGGTTGTTCCTCTCCTGAAGTCCCCTGATAAGGTCAGGAGCGATCCTCGATCTTATCGGGGCATCAGTCTCCTTCCAGTACTTGGAAATGTGCTGGAAAGGGTCATGGTGGAACGGCTTCAGGAGCTAACGCGGGGTATGTGGTCGGATAGGCAGTTTGGGTTCAGGAAAGGACGCAGTATAGAGGATGCGTGGTTTTTTGTACAGAATGTCGTTAGGGAGAATGTCAACAAGTATGTCCTTGGCATATTTGTTGACTTTAAGGGGGCATTTGACTACCTAAGCTGGGATCGAGTGTTGCAACGGCTGGAGGAGCTTGGCTGTCCGGAAATTACTCTTTGGCGGAGTTATTTTTCGGACAGAAAGATCTCTCTTGTTGGCATGAATGGGAGTGTGGAGATTGGAGTTGTTCGAGGCTGCCCACAGGGTTCCATCTGTGGTCCATATATTTGGAACCTAATGATGGACACTCTGCTTGGGCAGCTCGAGCCACTCTGTAAATGTTGCGCGTATGCGGACGACCTTCTTCTTATGGTTGAAGGTCGCTCGAGGTTGGATTTAGAACGGGCGGGAGGAGATCTCTTAGAGATTGTTAATTCTTGGGGTTTAGGTGTGGGGGTTGACATATCGATGGACAAAACGGTGGCAATGCTGCTGAAAGGTAGATTGTCACCGGCTCGTCCACCGATTGTCCGTGTGAATGGGGTCAGCATCAGATATGTGACGCAAGTAAAGTATCTGGGGTTGACCATGAGTGAAAGGATGTGTTTTACTCCACACCTGGTGAAAGTGAAGGAGCGACTGCAGGCAACCGTAGGCAAAATACGACGTATTTTGAGGAGCGATTGGGGTCTCGGGCGTCGTGCTGTCCGCACCATATATCGTGGCTTGTTTGTGGCCTGTGCCACATATGGAGCCCCTGTATGGTGGGAGGCAGCCACGACTGTCTTGGGGTCTCAAAAACTCCTCTCAATACAGCGTTGTATGATGCTTGCTTGCTTGCCTGTATGTCGCACTGTCTCGACGGATGCGATGCAGGTGCTATTAGGTGCACCCCTCTTGACCTGATTGTCATACAGCGTGCTGTTACATTCAGGTTAAGAAGGGGTTTGAGTGTGTCATTGCTGCGGAACGATTGGATTTCCGACGATGATGTGGAGAGGGAGGGATATCTAGGGAGCAAGAGGCTTCTAGATGATAGGGTTAGGTGTAGGTGGCAAGAACGTTGGGACAATAGTCCTAACGGCCGAGTGATGTACGAGTACATTCGGGACGTTGGGTTCGTTGAGGATAACCCAGACTTCAGATTTTGTCTGAGTCTGGGTTTCCTGCTTACGGGGCATGGGCCTCTGAATGCATTTTTGCATCAGAGGCACCTTTCGGATACGTCGGGGTGTTTTTGTGGGGCGGGGTCAGAGAGTTGGTCGCATTTAATTGCGGAGTGCCCGATGTACTCGGACATTAGGGATCTGGGTGGTATGGGGATTAGCTGGACTGATGGACGATTAGATGTTAGTGGTGTGATCTCCACTAGTCGGAATACCGAACAGTTAGGGCTGTTTGCGCGTGAAATGTTTAAGCGGCGAAGACGGTTAGCTGGAAGTTAGGGTTTTAGTTTTTTGTATGATTGGTGTGTGTAAGTGATGTGTGCATGGGGTCCAACCCCTGGCCACCAGTCCAGAGCAGTATGGAAGCTCAACTGGTAGTAGTTTCGGCTACGAGGTCTGACCGGAGACTTAATTCTGGTACCACGGGGAGCAGGAGCCCTTGGAGGTAACTCCAACCTGCTCTTGCGGACTGGCCCCTCGGGGAGTATCGTGGTGGTTGTGGTTGAAACCCAAATCGCGGGAAGTACTGACTCTGTCAGTTGAATGTGGAGTTGCATTGCAACCGGGTGCCGGACCCAAAGCACGGCAGAGGTTTTAGATGGGCCTCGAACCCTACCAAGGTGGTTAGTGTGTCCATTCCACACTGCCAATTGGTACTGAAAATGCTTAGCATTCTCAGGGCGCTGATCAACGCATTGATTTGATCCGCTGTGCTTTTGAGCGCCGTGGAGTAAGGCTGTCGTCAGCAGGTACCCACGTAAAACACACCGGACGTTACCCATTTATACCCAGATCAGGTGTACACGTTTGCAAACAGATAGGCCGTTCAGCCTTCCTATACACTCTTCCACTAAAAGCGATTTGACCTCATTAGCTGAGAGCGCTTTTAGTGCCGCTTGACTATCACTGAGTATAGCGATATCCATTGGTATGGACACTATGCGGACCTGCAATGCCTGCTTCAATCCCTTCCGCTGTTTTCGAGCCACCAGTTTGCCATTCGATAATGCTGCCCTTTAGCAGCAGGTCGAGTATGGAATCACTCCATTCCGTCTTACTGCCGAGAGTAAAACTAAACTTCTTTGTAAAGTTTACCCTTTTAACCACCTAATTATTGAAAGCGGCAAGCTAAATGTATGAGATAGTCGAAGGCATTTGTACAGAAGTAGATACAGCGATATAAAGTGGCTAAAAATGTGGATGATTTACCAGAACATGGTTCGATAGGAATAGTGAACAAAAAATATGAAAAAATAATAGTGCATCTGTTTGCGCGGAATCCTGCTTTAACTCTGCGGCAAGGACAAGCAAACTTAGTGGCAAAAGGTTTAGATATATCCTACGAAACTATTCGAATCCCTCTTCATACTCATAATCTGAAATGGCGCAACACAATGAATAAGCCTCTCTTGACTGAAAAACTTGTGAAAAAGCGACTCGCTTGGGCGCACGAGAATATTGACAGAGATACATTGGATTGGCCGTCGCAGTCGCCCGATGCAAACCCTATTGAAAATGTGTGGGCATATATTAAACAAAAGCTTCGTGGAAGACGCACATACACTTTGAAGCAGTTGTCTTACGAAATTCGTCGGATCTGGAGATCCTTGCCACCAGAATACGCCGACAAATTAATAGAAAGCATGCCTCGGAGTTGCCAGGTAATTCGATGTCGGTGGCGACTGGACACATTATTGATCGAATTGCATCATTGTTTGTAATGTGTACAATATATATATAAATATGAAAGTTTTATATAATAATATTTTTTTATAAATTAACGCGACCACGCTCTTACTTGACAGACTGTAAGTGTTAGAATTCTAAAAAGTCCTGAAATAATTGTTCAACACTATTCAACCCCAGCTTAGAGCATTAATAGCTAGTATTACTAGCTTCAAGTCCATACGTTTAATAAATACGTTTAAAATAAACGCACTTCCCACATAAAATTCCATTTACAATTGCAAATGCTAAGAGGCGCTTGCCGCTCTCGCGTTCCCGTGTTTGTTGCTTTGTTGTCATTCGCTCACTAGCTTGGGGTGAATTTCAGTTAACAAACTGCATTTTATTAGTGAGCTTCGACGCTTCGTATTGCTCGGTTTCACTTTATGATATTTGCATATTTAAATTTTATTGTCAATTGAGTGTTGTTGATTTTTCGTTAGCATTTGTTATTGTTTTTAATGCCAATGAAACGAGTGAGTTTGTCATGGCTTAAATTGAACTTTTTTGCTGTTTTTTGTTTTTAGCAAACTTTTCTCCCTTTTCATTTATTTTTATTAACCTTCTGTTGACTGTTTTTTGTTTCGGCGGTGGCCGGTGACTGGTGGTTTTTGCCTGGCGGTCGCATTATGGTCAGTTCATACTTTGGGGTTAATGGCGTGGAACGCTAACAATGGTGAAGGCATACGGTGCTTAGTCTTTTTTCTCGCTGTGCAATTTTCATCACACACGCTTTTGTGCAACTGTACTCACTTACAGGTATGTGGATGTGCATATATACATAGTATGTTAAAAATGTTACAAATATATATGTAAAAGTTAGGGAGAAAAAGCGAGCTTCAACGGCTTTTTTATGCACGCATTTCAAATTAATATTTATACCCTGAACAGGGTATATTAAAGTTGCCACAAAGTCTGTAACACACATCCAGAGACCTCGGAGGCTCTGTAAAGATATGTAAATGAGCAGCGTGGCCAACTGAGTCGATTTAGCCATGTCCAGCTGTCTGCCAGTTTATACGCGAATTAGTCCCTCTGTCTTTAAGATATCAGCCTGCAATTTTGCACACGTCTTTTCCTCTTCAAAGAGCAGCTCATTTATCGGAACCAACGATATTGGACTACTATAGCATATAGCTGCCCTATAAAGTGATCGCTCAAAACGAAGTCCTTGCTTGGAAAACTATTTTATTTGACAAGATACCTTCAAGAAATTTGGACATGTGTAATTACCTTAAACAATGATGCAATCTCCGAAGAAATTGTTAACATCAGATCACTATAACATATAGCTGCCTTACAAACTGAACGATTGAAAACAAGTTCTTGTATGGATTCTTTTTTTATGTTTCTGAAGGGCATAATAGCCTCGGCTCAACAGAGCTTAACGCTTTTTATTGTCTTCCAATAATATTGTAATAAAAATGTTAATAACCGCATTTTTTCTTGTATCGCCTTTTTGTTGCTATGTGACAAAAAATGCCGTCAATATATGTAGTTAGTTTAAAAATGCAGAAATATTGGCGAGCTATTTTTGAAATGACACCTGCCACAGGGAATTGCTTTGATTACATGTTTCATTACTTTCAATCTCGTTCAGTCTTTTGCAGCTGCCCAGTCAAGTGGTGCTCTAAAAATAGTTGCACACTCATACATATTGACACTTTCAGTCGCGTTGTGACTGCGTTTTTGTACGTGCTCGAGCATGTATGTGTGTGTTGGTATACAGTGTAAATGACTATGCGACACTACAATGACACTTCAAAGGCTGTCCAACGATCCGCAACGAAATGATTCGCTTTTTCTATGCAAATAGCAGCAGCTGTTGCTTCTACTTACACATGTGTCTGCAGGTATACATACATTTCATATACATATGTACGTGTGTATAGTTGGTTAGTTGAACTGTTACTAGTAGAATTTAGAGCATTTATTTATTAGTCGGAGTGACAAATTTAATATTTTTTTTGTTTTTAATAAATGTTACTCAAGTAAGAGCTCAGAGAGAGAAAAAGACGTTACATCAATACTATATTCAGTATATTTTCCCCTAAAGTGAACAATAAGAACAAATCTATACCGTCTCCTTAAAAGTCTGGTATTTAAAATTGTCACATATCTTCTTCTTCTTCTTCTTCTTCTTAATTGGCGTTGACACCGCTTACGCGATTATAGCCGAGTCAACAACAGCGCGCCAGTCGTTTCTTCTTTTCGCTACGTGGCACCAATTGGATATTCCAAGCGAAGCCAGGTCCTTCTCCACTTGGTCCTTCCAACAGAGTGGAGGTCTTCCTACGTTTCCCCTGGTGGGTACTGCGTCGAATACTTTCAGAGCTGGAGTGTTTTCGTCCATCCGGGCAACATGACCTAGCCAGCGTAGCCGCTGTGTTTTAATTCGCTGAACTATGTCAATGTCGTCGTACATCTCGCACAGCTCATCGTTCCATCGATTGCGATATTCACCGTGGCCAATGCGCAAAGGAACGTAAATCTTTCGCAGAACCTTTCTCTCGAAAACTTTTAAGGTCGACTCATCGGTTGTTGTCATCGTCCAAGCCTCTGCACCATATAGCAGGACGGGAATTATGAGCGACTTATAGAGCTTGGTTTTTGTTCGCCGAGAGAGGACTTTACTTTTCAATTGCCTACTCAGTCCAAAATAGCACCTGTTGGCAAGAGTAATCCTGCGTTGGATTTCCAGGCTGACATTGTTGGTGGTGTTAATATTGGTTCCTAAATAGACAAAATTATCTACAACTTCAAAGTTATGACTGCGAAGTGGGAGCCAATTCGCGAGGGCGAAGACTTAGCAGAACTAATGGTGCGGGTGTTGACTCCAATGATATCATTATCATCGACGTACACTCTTATAAGAGAGCTCTGCCGCCCTAATAATTTTTCCAGCTGTCAGTTGGAGAAGTCGAACGATAGAGGGTCACCTTGTCTGAAGCATTTGGTATCGATCGGCTCGGAGAGGTTCTTCCTGATCCTGACGAATCTTTAGGCATTTCTCTACGTCAGCCTTATTTATTTTGTGGGGATACCAAATTCCGACATAGCGGCATAAAGGCGATTATAACTGTGATCGACCTCGTTTAGTTTCTAACTTTTTCTTTTCAATCGGGCTTTTGAATCTCGGTTGAGGTGATGTTTTTCATAATTTCTTCAATAAACAAAATCAGTGTAAAAGATTAAATGAACTGCTTGCTCTCCAGCCTGTCGGCCGTTTTTCTGTTCGTAATTTTAAGGTGTTTAACCAGACGCTTTGCAATTGGCTTGTATTCGATACATTCGGTGTATCTAAAAACGATCACAAATGGTGGAAATTGTTTGGGAGAAGCCCAGTTGAAAGAAAGAGATTGGAACATATTTCGTCTCATTCCTTTGGTGAAAACAAGCGAATTGGCTGGAATCGCTAAAAGTGTTTCTTTGATTTCAGTTAGCAGAGTTTTTCTATTCCTAGGAATGATGGCTGCTTAAATGAAAGAACAAAGTTGCAATTCTCCAAGTGAGATCCCGGTTTTAAAGAAAGTGTCTTTATACCTCTGGTTTTCAAGAAGAAATAGTGCACATACGTTTTATAGTTATGGCTAAGAATTTAGCTTTATTATAATCATAAGGGCTTGGCAAGATTTTTTAAAAATTATTTCAGGGAAGCGACTACCGCGGCTGGCTTAAATAACTTCCTTCGTCTAAAAACACCCTTTATCTGCTTCTGGGATCAGCCTCACAATCCAAGCATTTTTACTAACTTTTTTCTCATTTCAGCATCCAACTTCAATAGGAAGGCATTGAAATAAAATTGAAAAATAAATTATATGGAAGTGAAGAAATTTGACAGTTATTTGACGCTTGATGACAGCCGCTTAAATCATATCCATGATTGCGATCAGGCAACCCTGTGCAGCGGGTATCTACTGATTTTTGTGCATAGAGATGTATTTCACGGCATATCAGATACAATTATTGATTTCTGTAGTGCCGCAGTAATCTGCTTTGAATTTCCAGAAGACGGCGCAGGAGTGCCAGCGAGCGTACTTAAGCTTGCCAGCAAACCAGTTCCCCACTCCGCAGAGTTTTAAAACCGTTCGACTTCCGAAATATTACACACACGTTTATATGTACATATGTATATTAAAGATGTGCGTATGTCGGTATGTATTGGTGTGTGAGTGTATTGCCAAAACAGCTGCCACTCAGCCGTGGGTAAACTCAGGTGTTCATTTTTTGCATGACTTATTTGCCAAGCAGTCGAAACGCCGCGGGGACAGGCCTATAAAATCAGACTGCAAAAACCCTACTTCAAATAAGAGCATGAAGCACACGAAAAGCAACTACAAAACATGTGCCACATGCCGCAGGTCCATGCACGCGACCACTTAAATCCATTTTAAACAATTTTCGTCGAATACAAAATAAACGAAAGAGAAATCAAGGAGCGCCCGAAAGCAAGTAAAAAAGAAACGCAAAAATCCAGTGGAGTGGATAAACAGCGCAAGTGAGCAAGCATGATTATTTTGTGTATGTGTGTGTGTGTGTTGCGTGTGTGAGAGTGTGTGCTTGCGCTGTGCATGCACGATCAAACAGCGGCAGCAACAACCTTGAATGATAACATCAATGCCAAAACATCAAAAAAGCAAAGGCATCGCGTGAGTGCGTGATTTCTACGGCGTGCGTGTGTGT
Source organism: Bactrocera zonata (assembly GCA_037783105.1). NCBI lineage: Eukaryota > Metazoa > Arthropoda > Insecta > Diptera > Tephritidae > Bactrocera > Bactrocera zonata. The sequence continues at coordinate 127,329 of JBAWJQ010004720.1, forward strand.
GTGTGCTGCGGACAGCGAATGCGCGCACGAACGGGCAGCACAACATTTGACTTGCGCCTGGTTGTTGGCTGGTGAGTGAGAGACTTGAAGGCGAAGGAGCGTTGCGCTCTAGCGGTATAAGATTAAATCAGGTAGATGTTTTGTGTGTGTGTTTGTGTGATTGTGTGCTACGCGGTGCGCTGGCGGTGACGGTGATATAAACATTTGCACCTGCCGACGGCGTGGTCAATGCTGCCAGCAACAGCTGCTAACTGTTACTGTTGGCAGTTGCTCCACACACACACAAATATACTCTTGCCTATATAGATTTTCTTGTTTAGCCCTGCGACTGCATTAGATGCTTATTGTGCTTATTGTGGTTGACTGCTCCTTGGCAGCTGTTCACATAATGAGTAGTTGTTCTTGTTGTTGTTTTGTTTTTTGATTTTTGCCTGCTGCCATCGGTCAGTAGTGATTAGTGCAGCATGACAGCCGCAATTGCTCTGCACTTTAGGGTATAAAAAATTGACGAAGCGAAATGAAGAAAGAACCGAAAATAACGAAAAATATAATTATTATTACAACAAAATTACAATAAGCAAATTCCCTACTTTGCTACAACACATTGACTACGCGCTTTGCGAATTTCATTGAAGTAAGGCAAAGCCGGAGACCTCAGCCAGGCGTCAGCTCGCCATGTGCTCTTCCAATTTTTTGTCAATTTATTCAATTTCTCGCAACTCATAAGCAAACTGTTTATGTTTTCATGAAGTTTTTCTACGGCGCTCTCAAATTTTCGCCAGTCTATTTTTTGCCACATTTACTCTATTCACTTTGCACATTTTTTCGGATTTTTTTATTTTTTATTTCTGCTTTTTGTTTGGCTGCCTGCTGCTGCGTCTGGCAGTTTTTCTATGTGCTATCTACGTTGTCCAGCCGGCGGCTACTTATGCGCGTGTTTTTCATGTCATTAACTTGCCATTTATTTTGTTACCGATATCGAAGGAGCATAATTTCCATGTCTGCCTTTAAAGCGAAATCAATTTTAGTTGTCAGCGCATGTGGCACACTCGTTGTCCTTCGCCGAGGAATCATGTTGCAAATTGATAAAATATCGCATGCAGGTGACAATCGCTAGGAATGCACGAAACGCAATTATGGAATTAGCTTCAGGTGACTGACTTCAGTTTTTCTGCATTATTATAGTTATATGATAGTTAAATGAGGTTTCAGTTTTATTGGAATGGAAAAAAGAGCGTGTTCTGAAACACAAAAAAATATAAAAGTATTATTTTTAACAAGTAACCAACGCAAAAATTGAAAATTTGACAGACAGATAATTAAACAGAACAAAATTTTTAATGGAAAATAAGAACAATTCAATTCAGTTATTGCTCACGAAAAGTTGGATAATTAGTTAAACGGATATTGGTTATGATTTATACATATTACGGGGGTATTCTAGTCTAGAAATTTAAAAAAATCGAAATTTTTTTATATTTTCAAAGTTTAACTATTCAAGAGTACATACAGTGTGCGACAAAACTAAAGCACGGAATTTACCTTGTTGGTATTTAACTGAATAAAATCATAAAGTAGGTATTAAATGATTTTATTTTTATTTTTATAATTAGTTCATTCATTCTTTTTCTTGAACTAGTAAAAATTAAACAAATTAACTTATTAAAAAATATATAAAATTCCATATATGAAAATTTCCAAAAATCTGGTGCGACAAAACTAAAGCACGAAATAGTTTTATGATTGAAAAATTCATCTCTTTCAATATTTGGTTGCGTTTCCCTAATTTTTTAATACAGCCACACATTGACGAGGCATGGACCCAATTAATTTATTTAACTTGTCCCAGGAAAAGCTTTTCCATGTTTCCTTAACTTGTATGAATAAAGCGGCCCTATTTTTACAATTCTCAGGTATGATTTTTCGATCTACAGTTTTCCATTGGTTCTCTATGGGATTGAGATCTGGTGATTGGGTGGGTCCCTTCAAAACTTCAATACTGTTTACATCAAATCACTATTTTACCCAAATAGCAGCCTTTTTCTGGTCGTTGTCATGTTGATAACTCCAATTTAAAGGCATTTCTTCTGAAGCATGCCACAGCAAAATATTCCAAAAAATATTTTTATACTTAAATTTGTCCATTATACTATTTGTGTGATGAATTGGCCCTATCCCATGCGCTGAAACATAACCGCACACTAGCACATTACCTCCACGGTGTTTCACTGTGCCTGTTATTTAACGTGAATTTAGGCGTTGTGCTTTCGTTTTGCCTATCAGCTTCAACCCATCTGAATCTTTTATATTAAACTTCGATTTGTCAGAAAAAAGTACAGTTCGCCATTTTGTAATCGTCCAAATGATGTGCATCTTAGCAAATTTCAGTAGCGCCAGTCTGTTCTTTAAAGAAATATATGGCTTTTTTGCACTAACTTGCTACAGGTAGCATGAAAATCCCCCATGGACAGCTCAACGTTGTATGGATCTCTGTAATATATTTAACCGTAATTGTCTTACAGTTGATGTTGCAGATACAAACGGGTAATTTTTTATTGCCCGAATGACTGCCTTCTCTTCTGGTTCGGTTGTTTTCCTCGGCCTTTCACCACTATGTATTGTAACTAAAGAGCCTGATTTGCAAAATCGGCTTAATGTTCGGGAAACAAAATATGATTTACTCCAACCTTTTTTGCAATAGTCATAACCGATTCTCTTTTCTTAAAATCCTTAACAACTTTTTCTCTAAAATGAGCAGAATACTTATTTTGAGCCATTAATATACCCTTTACTTTAATATACAACCAACCGCATGAATAACGAATTGAAACTGAATACGCACTAATATTTTTCTATTTAGCTAATAACTACACATATTCAACATTTTCTGATCATTAAAAACCGTTAAACAAAAAATTAATGTGCAATTAATGTGAATTCTTAGTTATGTGCTTTAGTTTTGTCGCACCAGATTTTTGGAGTTCTTCATATGTGGTATTATATATTTTTTTTTAATAAGTTAATTTGTTTAATTTTTAGTAATTCAAGAAGAAGAATGAATGAACTAATTATAAAAATAAAAATAAAATCATTTAATACCTACTTTATGATTTTTAGTTTTGTCGCACACTGTATGTATGTGTACAAGAGGATTTTTTTAAATTCAAATTATTTTCGGAGATATACAGTATGTCAAGAAACTCTTTACACACTGAAAAAAAAAACATATTTTTTGAATTTGCATGCAAAAATAACGCCTTTAGTTATTTTTTTTCAATTTTTTTAATGCAGAACTATTATTTAGCAAATTTTAAATTAGTAAGTTCAAAAATAAAAACAATACAACGAGAGGGAAAATTTTAAAGCAACAAAATATGAGTTTACACATTTTTGACACTGTCAAGAAACTCTTTACATAAAGTACTTAAGCTACAGTTTAATGAATATATTTAATAACATATACTATCTTAAACTAATTTTAATATTTAGTATGACCCCCCTTAGTTTCAACTACGAGCCTACTGCGATTTTTCATGGAACTGACCAGCTTTTGTAGGTCATATTCCAACGGAATTTTATGTCACTCTTCCAGTACTGCTGCTTTTAAGGGGGCGCGGTTTTTGGGCTGCCTTTTTGCCACTTTTTTCTTCAGATAAACCCACAAATTTTCAATGGGGTTCATGTCGGGGCTCTGAGGGGGCTCGGAGGAGGCATGTGCGCACAGAGAGCTCCTTATGTTTGGGGTCATTGTCCTGATAAAATTTAAATTTTGGCTTATTATCGAAAATAAAGCCAATTTTTTACGCACTTTGCCTCAAGTTTGTTTTGAGAATGGAGAGATATTGCTCTGCATTTATTATGTTTTCAATAAACGCAAGTTCTCCCACTCCCTTGCTGCTAATGCATCCCCAAACTATCACCGACAATTTGCTGAATTGTACTGTCGGAATGATGTTGCGCTGATTTAAAGCTGTTAACGGCTTGTGCCATACTCTAGTTGGTCCATCATTGTATGTAGTACACCATTATTTTGCTTTCGTCACAGAATATGACGTCATGCCAATAGTTGTCCGGCTTGATGCTCATGTTGACAGCAAAAGTTAAGCGCTTTTCAACATTTGCTTTCGAAAGCAGCGGCTTCTTACGCGCAACCCTTGAAGAGTATTTGTTCCGCAGAATTAGTTGGCGGACGGTTTCATGTGAAACGACCGTGCCACACTCTTCTTCCAACTCCTTGGCAAGGGTTCTGGTTGAAATTTGGGGGTTTTGACGGACCTTACGCATGATAAGGCGGTCTGCCCGCTCGTCAATCGTCTTCTTTCGACCACTTCCACACTTTTCTTCCAGTCTGTCATCATTTTCGGCTCGATTTAAGACATTATAAATTGTTTTTCGCGATACACGAAACATCTCAGCTACAGATTTTCCAATTTGGTGATTATAATAAATCAATTGGGTAACGTCAAAAGTCAATCTAGCTCCAGGCATGTTAAATAATTTTAAAATTAGCTTTTTGACACGTGTGCAGAAAGATTTCCCAATAAAATGTTAAGGAATACAAACATGGCGCATAGTACAGAAGCATGGAGAACAGTAAAGTACCGTTTTTTCTTCAAATTGAACAAAACAGAATCGAAAACTAAAGTGTGTAAAGAGTTTCTTGACAGTGTCAAAAATGTGTAAACTCATATTTACGTGGAAATTTTTAGGGACCCCCACTTCGTCAGCTCATAATTTTTTACTTTTTTTAATTTTTAATTTTTTTTTCTAATCTAATAAAAAATGGATAGTAAAAATATTAATTGCCTTTTTTTTACGACACTTTAAAAATTACCTGAAATTCATGCTTCTAGACTAGAATACCCCCTTAAGATAACAAAAATGTTGGGTTTGGGCTGGCCCTATGTATGGTCTATTTTTTTAAGAAGGTTTTAAATTTTATGAGTTTTTTGGGTAGTGGAAAAAACACAGATGATTGAAGAGGAGAAAAGCGTTACAAAAATTTCATTTTACTCCAAAAGTATCTTGCTAAAAGCAGTAGATTGTATCGACTTTTTATGTTCGAAATACTTCCAACAGTATCTTAATCTTATATTTTCTGTTTCCAAACTTTAGCTTGCCTCGTTCAGCTACGGGATTTTTCTCCAGAGGGAGAATAAATTTTTCACTTTTCTATGTATTTGTACAAAATAATTGATTGATTTCAATTATAAATAAAATATTTTTCTTTACTTATTTTCCGATTTTTATTAATTTTTATTCTAAATAAAACCAGTAATGTTCAACTATATTTTGAAGGTAGTAGTTCAACTTGTTTGATACTATATATATAGTATAATATAATACCGCCACTGACACAGAATTGAAACGCGTAATGCCACAAAAAATTGAAGTTTGAGAACACCTCAACTAAACAGTTTTTGACGACTGAAGTTGATAACGATAATTCCAAATTTCAAAACTTTAACCAAAAGGCAGTGGTCATAATTATTAAAAAGAATACTATAAAAATATAGGATAGTAAAAGATGAAATTATTCAAATTGTTTAATCTTTTTCATTTGAAATCAGATACAACTATTTTGCTGCTAAAAGTTTGTGTCACTTCATTTTCAATTGATAATGTTGGAAAGCCTGACAGTCTTTCTTGACGCATTGCAGAGGGCAGATAGGTTTCGATAAGTTTCAAGTAGAGAAACTGCGCTCCCTACTAGCTACAGACTTTGGAAATGTTAGCAGTATCTGTATGGGTGCAAATAAATTACAACAGTATCTGTTAACTCATAGTGTAAGCAAATATAATTCAAAACGTCCAGTAGTGTGGTTTTATGAGCAATTTTTCTACCACGAGCTTGTACTTCTTCGCATATATCTATTGCATCTACAGTGAGGAGCAAAAATGAGTAAAAATTTGCGCTTCGTTTCTTTATATCTGCATAAGTATGGCAATGGCAAGGAAATTTTAAAAATCGCTTTATCTGGTTAGTTCATGTTCAATTCCAAACAACGTGGTTAATAATATAAAAAAAAACAGAATTCTAAGAAGAAAAAAAAAACAAATAAAACTAAAACTACTCAATTTTGCACCTTACAGAAACTTTCAGATGATAGCAAATCCACTACCCCTAATTACACAAAATACTTTGTACAAGGTTTGGCATACTTTCGACCAAATTCTGTATTGTCCTAACCTTCATTTGACGATTTATCATAAATTCTCAATTGGATTGAGATCAGGACTTTGAGCTGGCCACTGGATCAATAAGAAATTTAGTTCGGCAAGCCTTCAAGACTTACGATGTTTGCTTTGGGTCGTCATCCTGTTGAAATAGGACTTTTTTTTTAACGACAAGCACTCCTTTCCCCAAAAGAGGTTATATGGTCGGCAAAATATGCAGAGAGTCTCCTTTCCACATTATTCCTTAGAATTTTGTAGAATTTTGTGCGATATAGCCAATGTCGAGGAGTGCATTCTGGCATTCCATTTACTAACAAGCTTATTTACTTCTATAAATGCGTTATATGAGGTCAAGTGATAGTTTTTATACCCTGAACAGGGTATATTAAGTTTGTCACGAAGTTTGTAACACCCAGAAGGAAGCATCGGAGACCCTATAAAGTATATATATAAATGATCAGTATGTTGAGCAGAGTCGATTTACCTATGTTTGTCTGTCTGTCCGTTTGTCTGTCTGTATATATACGAACTAGTCCCTCAGTTTTTAAGACATCGTTTTGAAATTTCGCAAACGTCATTTTCTCTTCAAGAAGCTGCTTATTTGTCGGAACTGCCGATATCGGAACTCTATAACATATAGCTGCCATACAAACTGAATGATCGGAGACAAATGCTTGCATGGGAAACTTCCTCATTTGACGACATATCTTCACGAAATTTGGTATGAGTTGTTGTTCGTATAAATAATGTAATATCGGAAGAAATTGTTCAGATCGGATCACTATAACATGTAGTTGCCATTACATACCGAACGATCGGAATCAAGGGCTTGTAGGGAAAACTTTTACATTTGACGTGGTGTCTTCACGAAATTTTACATGGAATACTGCTTAAGGTAATAACATAATCTCCGAAATAACTGATCAGATCGGATTACTATAGCACATACACTTGTACACTTGTGCTCACATAATTAAGCCATTGCATGGCAAAATTACGTTTCAGAAAAAAATTCATTGAATTAGTTTCGAATTTGTATAATGTTATGGAAAAAAGTTCCGTTATATGTTTTGGATTATTGGTCATAATCAGAAAAATAAGTATCGTGGTTGGCGAAAAAATTAAAATAAATTCACCGGTGATCTAGCAGGGTGTGCTCATATAATTAAGCCGGTGTAACGAAATCTTAGCAATCTCGATCTGTGTAAAAAAATTGTTAAAAAAAGTGAAAATTTTATTGATTCAATTTAATTAAAAACCGTTTTTTGAAAGTTTTCTAAAAAATGGGTAAGAATAAAGTTCAGTTCCATGTGAGAGAAGAGGCATATGGAAATCTTACCAAAAGTTCAAAAATATTGCGAAAATAGTGGAATATTTAACATTTTCTATGAATAAGGTTAAAAATGCTTTACAATATTTTAAAAAACATAAGTCTTTTGAAAATCTGCCCGTAAAAAACCCAGAAAGACAATTCTTAACGACAACAGGCAGACAGTACGGATGAGCTAGGTGGATTCTTTTTTGACTTCGGGCGAAATTAGAGCCCAAATGGAATAAAGAGTGATAAATCCAAATTTAATGTCTTTGGGAACGATGGCAGACCCTATGTCAGGTGACCACCGCTACAAGAAATGAACCCACGGCATACTAAAAAACTGTCAAATATGGTGGGTCATCAGTCATGGTATGGGGGGGTCTTACTTCATGCGGAGTAGGACCACTTGTACAAGTAGAAGACAAAATGACTTACAGTATGTACAAAGACATTTTAATAGAACATTTAAAGGGAAATTACGCCGATGATTTATCACTAGCTTGGGCCTTCCATCCAGGATAACGACCCAAAGCGCTGCTCCAGGGTCGTTAAGGACTGGCTTGCGACGAACCGAGAGAATCTATCAAGGATTATTAAAAGGGCAGTTGCGCCGAGAAAACCGTCAAATAGGGCTACATTGTGGCAAATTTTATAGGAAGAATGGAGCAAAATTACTCCGGACCAATGTAACACACTTATCTGTACAATGAGCCACCCCTGCAGGGAAGTGATTTTGCAAAAGAGGTTCCTAATAAAATATTAGTCTAAATAAGGCAAGGTTTTTTGAACAAAACATCGAATTCTTTTATCCGAAAGTTTATTTTTGCGGGTGGCTTAATTATATGAGCTCGAGAAATACATGCCAATGAAGCAGAAAACGGATTTTTGATTTTAAATTCAAATTTAGCTTTAAAAAACTATGAATACAATAAAGGTTAAGTAATTTATTTTGAATCTGTGAAACTTTTTTTTTTCAATTTATCAATAAAATTCAACATTTATGAATTTGTACACCATAACGACTGTGTGGCTTAATTATGTGAGCACAAGTGTAGCTTCCATACAAACTGGGCACATAGTTACTAAAAGAAATGCACCGGTGAAGGGTATATTGGCTTCGATGCAGCCGAAGTTAACGTTTTTTCTTGTTTTTCGTATGTTTTATCAGAAGACTTGCATCTGCGTTTGTCAAAATTTTAATATGGCCCGTGACTTGTGATATGGGGACAATAGGTCGCCTTTTTCTGAACGCTTATGACGCTTACGCATTTTAGATATCATTCGTGTTAAGACCTGCTCTTGTGATGATTATAATACAACCCTCTATGTGTGATGATAACTTCTTTATAATTTTGCAGGCCAATGAAATAAATGTGCTAACTATTAAACAAATATTTTTTTATCAGTGCAATAAAGCATAATACAGGGTAGGCCATTTAAAGTTGACCCATCTGGCAACGCTGTAACTTTTAACAGCGCTGACAAATCGGCTAATGTCATACCGCGTTAGAAGCGTCATTCGAAGACAATTTATACCATGGAACAGTACACTCCAAAAGAACGCGCTGAAATTGTTCAGCTTTATATTCAAAATAACTTTTCAATTGTGTTAACTCAACGTGCGTTTCGCAAAAAAATAAAGTGAAAAGTGCTCCAGTTAAGAACACAATTAAGTCTTTATACGCAAAATTTGTGAACACCGGTAATCTCAGTAATGCCAGTCATGCATCCAGACAACGCACAAGACGTTCTGATGAAAATATCAAAGCTGTACGAGCCAGTATTGAGGAGACTCCATCGACATCGAGTTATCGCCGCTCTCAGGAATTAGACATCTCTCGCACCACTCTCCGACGCATAATTCATAAAGATTTGAAGATGTTTCCATATAAAATTCAAATGGCACAAAAACTAAACCCAGCTGATTATCCGCGACGCCTTAATTTTGGCAAATGGGCCATCGAAATGGCTGAAAACGAACTTGACTTTTGGCGAAAGCTCATCATGTCAGACGAGGCACATTTCTCGTTGAATGGAGGCGTAAACAAGCAAAATTGCCGATTTTATGCCACCGAAAATCCTCAATTAATTGAAGAACAGCCTCTTTACGACCAAAAAGTAACAGTTTGGTGCGGTGTTTGCGCGAATATGATCATCGGACCGTATTTTTTCGAAGACGATGATGGAGCCACGACAACAGTCAATGGTGAGCGTTATCGAGCCATGATAACGGATTTTGTGATACCCATTATTCGCGAAAATGACATGGATAACTTCTGGTTTCAACAGGACGGGGCTACATGCCATACAGCTCGACCAACAATCAATTTATTGCGACCATTTTTCCCCGGGCGATTGATATCGAAAAATGGTGATGTTGACTGGCCACCGAGATCACCAGATTTGACGCCACCAGACTTTTATTTGTGGGGTTATTTGAAATCCAAGGTATACGCTAATAAGCCAAAGACCTTAGCTCAACTGAAAGCCAACATTCGACGTGAAACAGCCGCCATATCATCCGAAACATTGGCCAAAGTCATGGAAAATGTCGAAAAAAGAGTGCATTTAGCTGTCAAAGCTAAAGGTGCCCATTTACGCGATCTAATTTTTAAATATTAGCTGAAACAAATCCCCTTGGACCAAAATAAATTATTTTTGAAATGAACAAAAAACATTGTTTTCTTTTGTTCTTTTTTTTTAGAAACAAATGGGTCAACTTTAAATGGCCTACCCTGTATCTTGGCTACTACGAATACTCGCAATCAACGCATAGCACGTACACCGGCTAATACTCTCTTTTTCGCTTACTATTTGTATTAGCATGCGAGGATATGACTTTTATATATTACACACAAATGAAATAAATGAAGTAATTTTGTAAATTATTTTATATTTTATTTAAATAAATTTGCCCGAAATGTTTTACTAAAATTCCTGCGTCCTAAGCACTTGCCTAATTTGCCTATATAGACGGTACTGGACATGAACTTGTAAACGAACTTAGAAAGAAAAAGTGTCTCAGCGACAAAAAATTCCAATTGAAAGCTTTTTTCTAGTTATAAAAAAATTGAAAGATGACTGACAAAATCGATAACTTTTTAGGCAATAATAAAATTATTTTTATTTAATACAAATTTGAAACATTTTCTACATAAATAAGTACATTAATCACCAGGCCAACTATCTTATTTCTTCACCAACCCAATCACTGCTGAAATATTACATTGGTAGTCGAAAAAGACGTATATCTAATCGAACTTCAACTTATTTTTTTCTTATTTATAATAATAAATAAATAAACAAATATGTACCATTTCGGTCGACCATCAGTGTAAAACTTTCATTAGTGTACGAGTAAATTTAAATTTCGAAATTTCCAGAACGGAAGCGAGCGAACCATTGTTGTGCTTCACGAACTGATACAGCATCGTCACCTACAACTTCACAAATTTCATTGGTGGCTTGCGTTTTTTGTTTTGGTTAAATGAAGCTTGAAATCTCAGCTTTCCAACACTGTATGGTATGGCACAATGTGATTGGTAGTACTGGAGGTACACGACTATAACGACGTCTATTGACAAAATTCGAAAATACCTTCTCGACTACCCAATACAATATACAATACACAGGTATAATAGGAAATTTGCTCCAAATTACTGTACGATAAATCATCTCATTATAATTGTCAGATATAATCAATGACCAGATTTATTGAAAATGTATTCGTGGATTGCCAAGATATCGGGTATTATTAAAAAACATGTGCGGATGGCAAAGAAGAATACACAATAGAAACACACCTTTTTCACTTCATTTAGCTAGCATAAGTGATCCTTGCAAAATGGTTCGTCTTTGATATCAAGATCATTCTTTGCAAGAGGCAACAATGGACTATTGTAGTTCGGGAAACAAGTGAGACTTGAAATTAGACTCAACTGCATTGCGTGAGTAGGCACTCACGGAATGTCTAGATTTTCGGCACGTTTCGTAAAAGCCGCATCATCACGCCGTCCATGATTTACATCCTACTTGCAGCGCCGGTACATACACCATGCGGTTCTTTTGTTTCGTTGCTGTTTGCGTCGACTTTGGCGTTGTCATTATTGCTCTGTTTCCGAGTGTCACTGTCATGTGTAACGCTGCAATTTTGTGTCTGAGATTTGCACACGTCACCGATGAATTATTTGCGGACGTGCTGCTGACAATTACTCGCATGTTGCGCTGATTGTTGTTGTGTTGCAGTTTGTCTACTCACAATTGTTGTTGTTGTGAAGCGAAACGCATTCACTGTCCTGGATTTTCAGCATTCGCCGGTGCAGAGCGTTTTCAACATTTCAATATATGAAATGCCGAAAAGGGTAAAAAAGGTGGTTTGCAGATTTCAATTACAGATTATGGAACTCAGGAAGTTTCAAATAAGAGATGTTTATATTAGATAAAACCAAGCTTAATGTAGACGACGTTCGATTTCCGGAATTATAGTTGCCTTCTTTTAAATTAGATGAAAATCTGGAGTTAACGTACAGGGGAGTTCTAAAACGTCCATCAAACTTGACAATATTGCGATGAGCGAGCTCGTGACCCCTCCCGAGATAAGAACCGCAAGGCACACCAAATATTTAGGGGCTATACCCATATTATATACTAGGTTTTTGAGCTCGCTGTGCCCAGTGTAAAATGTCACAAGTAGCTTTTATGTAAGAGCTCGAGCTAGCAGACCTTGATTTGACTTAGTTGTTCTTGAGTTGTTCATGGAGTGTCGAATAATAACGGGTGATTTTTTTGAGGTTAGGATTTTCATGCAGTAGTATTTGACAGATCACGTGGGATGTCAGACATGGTGTCAAAGAGAAAGATGCTCAGTATGCTTTGACATTTCATCATGAATAGACTTACTAACGAGCAACGCTTGCAAATCATTGAATTTTATTACCAAAATCAGTGTTCGGTTCGAAATGTGTTTCGCGTCCGTGTCCGATGAGCGATGAGGCTCATTTCTGGTTGAATGGCTACGTAAATAAGCAAAATTGCCGCATTTGGGGTGAAGAGCAACCAGAAGCCGTTCAAGAACTGCCCATGCATCCCGAAAAATGCACTGTTTGGTGTGGTTTGTACGCTGGTGGAATCATTGGACCGTATTTTTTCAAAGATGCTGTTGGACGCAACGTTACGGTGAATGGCGATCGCTATCGTTCGATGCTAACAAACTTTTTGTTGCCAAAAATGGAAGAACTGAACTTGGTTGACATGTGGTTTCAACAAGATGGCGCTACATGCCACACAGCTCGCGATTCTATGGCCATTTTGAGGGAAAACTTCGGACAACAATTCATCTCAAGAAATGGACCCGTAAGTTGGCCACCAAGATCATGCGATTTAACGCCTTTAGACTATTTTTTGTGGGGCTACGTCAAGTCTAAAGTCTACAGAAATAAGCCAGCAACTATTCCAGCTTTGGAAGACAACATTTCCGAAGAAATTCGGGCTATTCCGGCCGAAATGCTCGAAAAAGTTGCCCAAAATTGGACTTTCCGAATGGACCACCTAAGACGCAGCCGCGGTCAACATTTAAATGAAATTATCTTCAAAAAGTAAATGTCATGAACCGTTTCAAATAAAGAATCGATGAGATTTTGCAAATTTTATGCGTTTTTTTTTTTTAAAAAGTTATCAAGCTCTTAAAAAATCACCCTTTAGCATACCCATGAAAATAAAATAAATCCAGCATTTCTCTCTTGTGGGCAATAGATAATTATGATGAACCGCCTACTTCTTGTGATCTAACCCTTTTTTTTTTTGCCTTTTTCTGTCTTTAAACCTCAAGTGAATCCGGAATGAGAAGAAATTTTTTGATAAGAAGATGAAATTGGCAAGACAAAGTCCAGTTTTGAAACAAGAAAACTGGATTTAGTGCCTCAAAATCGTTCAAAATTTCGCAAAATTCACGAAGAATCATTACAGTATGCGACGGTGCATTATCATGGTGCAAAAACCAATAGTTGTTACCCCATAATTCCGGCATAATTTTACATATGGCTTCGCACAAACAACGCATAACTCAAATAGTGTTCCTTGTTAACAATTTGGTCAGTCGGAGTGCACCACACTTCGATAATCGAAGAAAAATGTTAATTTAACCTTGATTTTTGACCTGCTGTGACGTGGTTTTTTCGGCTTCGACTTACCTTTTCCACGAAATTTGTCTGTTTCCAGATCGTAAGCATAATACGTTTCATGATATCCTGACATACTACTGTGCAAAAAAAATAAGGTTGAATTTAAACTGCGCGCGTCGAAGGATTTGGAGAACTATTTTTTTTAGGTTGGTGGTACTGTCAGTCACATTTATGTGAGTTATTCGGTTTTTGCGATGTCGAAATTTGTTGAGCAAAGAATTTGCATTAAATTTTGTTTACGGAATCAATTTTCTGCTGCGGATACGTTGAAGATGGTGCAAAAAGCCTTTGGTCATGAGGTTATGTCTGAAAAAAATGTTTACAAGTGGTGTAGTGAGTTCCAAGCCGGCCGTGAACGTGTCGAAGACGAAGAGCGTCCAGGGCGACCATCAACCTCAACCGACGAAGCTCACGTTCAACAAAAAAAGATTTGGTGTTGAAAACCTGTCGATTAATAATTAGAGACCTTGCTGATGAAGTTGGCATATCGAAAGGCTCAGCCAATACCATTTTGAAGGATGTTTTGGGCCTCAAGCGCGTCAAATCTCGACTGGTATCGAAAACATTGAATTTTTGAAGAAAAGGCATCGCGTTGAGGTGTGCGAAACGATGCTTTCCGACTACCAGGGTGTCATAAAATGCATTATAACTGGCGATGAGACTTGAATCTATGCTTACGACCCCGAAACAACCGATCAATCGAAAAGTCGCTCAAAAATCAAAGTCACTTAAAAACAAAGGTCATGTTGACTGTTTTCTTCGATTATCATGGTGTTGTGCATTATGAATTCCTTCCAACCGGTCAAACCGTCAACAAGGAATATTATTTGAACGTTATGCGTCGTTTGCGTAACGCTATTCGCCTAAAAAGGCCGGAATTGTGGAAAGACAATTCCCCTCGTAATTTATGATCATTTCGCCAAAGACTCAACCCATATGGCTCCGCAACCACCGTGTTCACCTGATCTGGCGCCGTGCGACTTCTGGCTGTTCACCAAGCTCAAAAGACCTCTCCGGGGACACCGTTTTTATACGATAGAGGAGATTCAAGCCGCAGCGAAGACGGAACTGAAGGCCATCCCGGAAAGTGACTACAACCTGTGTTTCGAAGATTGGAAAATCCGTTGGCATAAGTGCATTGCATTGGGAGGGGATTACTTTGAAGGGGATAAAATCGATTTGGAAGAATAAATAAAGAATTTTAAAAATAATTACCATGTCACCTTATTTTTTGGGCACAGTTTCACAGATGTTAACGCGACGGAGTTTTTCGAAAAATTTAGTGATTTTGGAACCAATCGTTTGTTCACTTCTCTTAGCCCCAAATGATCATTCAAAATAGTTTTCACTGATCTCTCTCATACTCCAACGATATCAGTGAGATCTCTGACTGGTAGTCATCGATTCTATAGCAACAATTCCTTTATTTTATTGACATCTTGATCATCAGTTCTTGTTGATGGCCGTCATGGACGTGGTTCATCGTCAACGACTTCTGGATCCTCTTTGAATAATTTATATTAATCAAAATTACTTTCTTGTTAACGGAACTCCTTTGTTGAATAATCCTAATCATCATAAAAATCGACAAATACTTTTTATGTACTTCAGAATGAAAAGGGTATGCTGAACACATTTGGCACAGATGTCACTAACAGTCAAATTTGTTTTTGCGGGAAATTTAAATAAAAAAGTTTTACTATTTTTGGTACACAGTAGTATCGCTTTCAGTCTGACAGGTGCATTAGTTAGTCCTGACTAACGTTTTCGTATCGGGTTGTTATATACAAAAGCACATAAATGAATACTTTGTCTGCAGCGCTACAAAGCGTCTCTGCTGTGCACTGACACAACTAAATACCATACACGAGTAACCGAAACCCACTGCGAGCACATAACGCTTGCAATCAACTTTAAGCATGGACTTTTGGGAATTATTTCCGGTAAACGTGCATTTTCCGTGGTATTAAGTATTCATCAATACAGGTTGGCTTTGCGTTGGCGCACAAAAGTATGCACTGGCAACAGATGTGTACAGTTGTGAGTGCAATTCCACGTGTAGTTGGTAGTCATTCCACACAAAGCACGCGATTATTGCATATCCTCCTTTTACTTAACGGTAGTATTTTGATACACATTTGTATATGAAGCTGAGTTTTCGGAACACGAAAGGCGCTACAGGGGTTGAGGCGTAGAAATAACTGTATATTTACAGCTATTATGTAGAGCTCCTTTTCAGCAGTTGCAATCGGAAGAAAAATGCTGAGAAATTATTAGCAATGATTAAACTCACTCTGGGCCAACAGTGGCCGCACATATGTGAGACCACGTGTTTGCGAAACAGGAAGTCTGTCAGCGGCTGAAGCCACAGGCTGCAACGCAATCAGTTTGCTGGCAGTACTTTTCGTGAGCTCCAACAACTGGCTGACCAACAAATATTATTTCGCACTAAAAGCTGCTGCTCCGGCGGGAGTGTGCTGTGCGTGGCCCAAAGTCAGGGAAGCAGTAAATAAACGAAAATTAAGAGAGACGAATACAAAAACGAGCACTTACGAGCATATGTAATCGGAAAGCAAGCTGCATTTTGTCTGCATTTGTTTTTGCACGATTTTATTTGCTTTCCGATTTTCATTTTTATTTTATTTTTTTTTTTTTTTGAATTCTTTCTTTTGGGGTTTCGCTTCTGTCTGTCTGGTTACTCCACAATCTCGTTGTAGGCGCAACTGCACAAGAAGCTCACAGCATAAGTGTGTTGGTCCCACGGCTTAAGTGCCGTATGTAAGCACATTTGTATGCATCGCCGTCCAAAGGGCCGCCGTTGAGCTGTGCTGTTGGTCAGTGTCAAGTCGTTGATACAGAGGTTTGTTAGTATGTGTGAATTGGTGGCAGCAGCGGTTGGGATACAGGTTGCCATCTGACAGGTTAATGCAGTTTATTGTCCGATTGTTTTTTTGTTATTATTGCCGTTGTTGCTGCGGTGACAAGCCGCAGCTTTAGCCCAACAAACACACGCACGCCTGCCTGCCAGCCTTATTAAATTTGTAGCTGCCCGTGTTGTTATTACGGCTGCCGCAAGTTACACATGTTGGCTGTCATGTCCTTACACGCCACAAACCTGCAGCAGGATATCTACAATCTGCCTTCATCCACATAAATACACATTTATATATCGGATTGCATCATTGTAGGATCTGTGTAAAGATGTTGGTCAGTAAAGGTGGATTTTATTGGTCTGTTGTTTATTTTATTTGATTTTGGTGGCTGTTTTTCATTATTCGATCGAAAAAGCGAAGATAAATATTTCGAATAAACAGATATTTTTAATTAGGTGAGGGCAAAGGAGTTCGTATTACTTCTTGTTGCGCTTAATCAAGTCGCTGAAAACGCTTTTGGTTGAGTTCGACAGTATTTTTTTGAGTTCTGTAAGTTTGCGCCAAGCTCTTCGGCTTGAATCTAACATTTGAGCTTTGAGTTTCTTGTCTGTAAAATTATATAGCTCAACCGTAACATTTTACTAAACTTTCCGGTGAGTGTCTATTTTAGGTTTTTTTATTCCAAAAATAATTTTATGAAATGCTACCGATGAAAATGTGGATCCTTTTGCATTACGTAGATTCGACCGTCTTTAATCGTCCCTCGTACCCTTTGACTGTAGATATTATATTCAGTATTTTTAAGATTACTCAGTATTTTTTCGTAAATTGCACGACTTTGTTTGATGTTCAACAGTTGTACTATTCAGGCCCAAAGTGAGGTGCTTACTTGTTGGTATGAACGCTAGTAATCCTTTATTAAAATTTAAACAGTGAAAATAAAAAACTGTTTCCTATTCGCTCACCTTTTAAAAAGGGTGAGCCATATAAAATTTTAAATTTACAAAGTCAATAAAAAAACGGCTTAATATTTTTCAAAGGTCTAACATTTATTTAAAACGTTGTTTTATGAAATTTATTTGTGGAAAGCAATTTCGGACGAATGACCACCACGGCTGAGTTTACAGTAGCTTGTCCGATCCATCCAATTTTGAAGTACTTTCTCGATGGTTTCAGGCCTTATGGCAATTACAGCAGCTTGAATCTCGTACTTTAGATCTTGAATTGTTTCTGGATGGTTGGCGTAACATTTATCTTTAACAGCTCCCCACAGAAAATACTCCAACGGAGTTAAATCGCAGTTAAATCTAGTGAATAGCGACCCATTTCGTAAATTTTAGACTTTTTACTGAATATCTGTCACTTTCCGAATTGTATTTGACGTTTTCAATGTCGAAATATAGATAATACAAATTTAAAACGTTAGATGGCTCATCATTAAGCATCTACATTTTCTCTGATTTTCCTCTTGGGGACGTCAAGTAGTCGGGGAGATTAATGAAGGATTCGTTGTTGTGTGCTTGACCGAAATTTCTCCTTTTTTGCAGCAACGATCTTTGACCCGACTAGTTCGTTTAAACTGTGCGGTCAAACCGAAGAGAAATTGTATTTCCCAGATTGATATACGTTTTTTAATGTTTGTGTGAACTCTTCTCTCCAAATGCCAAAAGTATGTTTAATGATGCGAGAAGGTTGTCTAGCAATTTTTACCATAGAAACAAATTTAGCAACGAGTTTGCTTAAACATATTGCAAAAGTGTTTTCAGGAGTCTACTTACACAAATATTTTAAGGGCACGAAGCAGTCAGTGATGTTCGTGAAGTCATCGACAACCTGCCTCATACCGGTCGTTTATCCACCTCGTTAATAACGTTAACATCGAAAAAGTTACGGAAACTGTGTTTGGAAATTATGGTGCTGGCCACAGAGATATAGTATGTATCAACCATTTTGGTTAATGTTATGGGTAAGAATCGTATCACTGTTTGATGATCTCGTTTGGTAAGACTTGAATTTCCTGCCAACACGACGTCGTGTCGAGGTCGCAAAAGAGATGCTTGACAATATACCATAGCTGAGGGACCTACATTTACCCATTTACCATATTGATTACTGATTATGAGAGGGGATTTATGAATACGACGTCAAAACTGTCCAATAATGTAGCGAATGGCAACAACGAACCGAAAGCAAAACAGACAAGTCGTTCATAAATCAAGATGATGCTCAACATTTTCTTTGATTACCGTGTTGTGATTCACTATGAATTGGTTACACAGGGTCAAAGAATACTAAGTGGCAGTTTTGAGATGACCTGCGACTGTTTTCTGTTTTCTAAAGTGAAAAGTCCGCTTCGGAGAACGCGTCTTGAATTCATTGAAGCTACCAAAAGTTATTCGGCGCAGGCAGTGAAGACCATACCAGCTGAGGCATACAACTGGGCTATGAAAAATTGGATTAACGGTTTGCATGCTGCGCTGGCTCGAAAAGAGCTTATTTCTAGGCGATAATATAATTTATAATAAAAAAATCAGTCCGATTCAGATTTCATCAGATTCTAAGTACAGAAATGAAAAGCCGTTTGTCTTATTAAGTATTAGTATTCGAATCTCGTTTGGTATTTATATTTACTTTTTTGAAAAAGAATACTTTTTATGGATTTTTTTTTAGTTTTGATGAAATTTTTATCAAAATATTTACTTTGTCCACCAATTACTATTTTTTCCTTACATGTGAGGGAGCTTGGTAATTGGAAACCCTGACAACACAAAATCTCTGTAACCAAGCTTGCACTGGAATTCACAGCAATTTTACTGTTGCAGGCCAAACTGGGCAGAACATTGGTTAAGTGAGTGCGGTACATGCTTACATATATGTATATACATATATGGTACACATTCTTGCCAAAACGAACGGATATTTTTACCTGGCGATATTTGCTTCCAAACTTTGTTTCAAAAAATAAAATTTATCTCAGCAGCAACATTTTTTGGTGTACATATCTATGTGTGTATGGCGCTGGGCATCAGCAAGCACAATATTTTTTTTGTAAACTAACGGATTTATTGCCGTTATGCCGATAATTAAAAATCAGAGAGAAATCCACAAAATCTATGTTGCACAGAAGTAATGATGAACAACTTTCGCTCGGAGTCAATAAAAATTTTTGTAAAGTTTCGTTTGTCCTCTGACCCAAATGTATGAGTTGTTTTTATCCCACACTTGATATGTAGAAGGTTCTGTAGGAGGGAAACGGTTCTTTGTGTTAGATAATATCCAGATATAATATCGTTTAAGATTTCCTGAAATGGTCAGTTGCAAAAGCAATATTATAGCATGTCGGATTAAAGTCTGAAGAGGTAAAGAATTAGTCTGTATCATACATATGCCTATCTACAGCCCATATATCTTTTGCCAAGATTATTTCATACAGTATCAGTTGCTAGAAGGTATGTTGGTAGATAACTGTATCAAAGTGATAATTTATAGATCAATTTGGATGATGATAGATTTGGAGATGTCCTATCTTCCGTGAATGTTTATTTAGTTCTCAATATTTTGTTATACGTAGGGAATGTTCGGTTTCATTGCTGCCTCGCTTGTACTAATATTTCTATGTATTTCAACTAAACTCAAGGTTTCTTCATAGCTCGCTTGTATTTTGGCTATATATTCTCTTTCTGTTTTTTCACAGCTCAACTCGTCGTATCAGTTACTTTTCGGGTTAACTTAACTTTCCGTGTTCACTAGAATTGTCTCCTAAACTTTAAACGCGTTTTTCTCGAAACTACTTTTTTCCACACGGTATCGGCATTATCTCAAGTTCTATACAACCGTTTGACTTGAAATTTTGTGTGAACCTTCTTTATATAATCCTTTATCGTTCCTACCAGCATCGTGTAAAAATTTTTGTTTTTAATATTTAAAAAAAATTCAGGAATTTCAAACAAAAAGCGTAAAAAATGATTTTTATTTTCAGGCAGTCGCCATTTTTCAAAAAATTTTTTTTTCGTGTTCCCGGACTATAACAGCATCCTTACTGATTAAGAATTTCTTTTGATTTTTTTTTTTTCAGACCACCAGGAGAGTCAGGATCAATGTCACCAGGATGCGCCATTTTCTTACGCCTCTCTCCCCCCTCTAATTATTTTAATTTTTCATATTTTTTTGTAAATTTTTTTTTCTGTATTCTTAAGATATCAATAAAAACACTATAAAAAAATGAATGGTAAAAATATTTTTGTTTTTTTTTTAAATAACCTCAGTGCCACTCAAACCAATCTTGATATAACTAATAAGTATGAAATACTTTTAGTTTTGATACAGATGGGGTGGAGTTTCTCTTGTAAGATAAATATTTTCAAAAAATTTAAGTTACCACCATTAGAAATGTCTTCTTAGGTCTTCTACGAAGCTTTACAGAAATCGTCGAATTAAAGAGAAAATATGTGTAAAAGTCGAGATTCGTAAGTTACTAATTTACTTTATAACCAAATATGGGTTATATAGACGTTATATAGACGATTATATAGGCGTGTATGAAATTTTTCAAATATTACAGTCAAGCTACCTAGGTTCGGATTTCCATTGCGGATGATGTGAACTATTCCAGACTATTCAGATGGACTATTCCGATTTTTTAATATTCACTCTCTCTGTGCTGGTGGATGCACCTTTACGACGATTTTAATATATGGTATTTCCGAAATCCAACCAACTGAGGTGGACGGAATTGCTATTCATATGAATCCTTCGGTGCTTAACAACATGGAAAAAATATGGCTTGCAATGAACTGTGAAAATCTAGTAATAGCTTGAATTATGAGAAGCATTCCTTGAATTGTGAAGATCAATGGAAAGTAATTTGGTTTCTCTAGGTTTTTAGAATTGCCGCCAATCGAGAAATGAAGAAATTACTGAAGTTTTAGCAGAACATAGAATGTGTTTTTCTTCTTTGCTTTGATATTAATATTTTTTTTGTTCAAAATAAACTCTGATACTTAAGTAAGAAATTTGCAAAATTGCAAAATTGTGAAAAGGACATCAATTGCAAAATAGACTGAATATGGATCGAACGCGTTCTGGTACACATTTTTTGTTGCCAATACTGCAGAATCATAGTATTATGAGAAAAAGTAGTAAGACTTTCTTCATAGTTTTAAAATTCTTAATATATTCTTTAAAATCTCTGTCGCCTCCCTCAAAATAATCCCTTTTGGCCCCAATACAGTTGTGCCAACGTTTTTTATTATTTAGCGATTCACGTTAAATGTCGTCATTTGACTCAAATAGTATTCTCTGATGACAGTTTGGCCGATCGGATGGAATTCGGAGAGCACCACAACTCGATATCGAAGAAAAACGTCCACAAAGCCTTGATTTTTGACCTCCTTTGACGTGGTTTGTTCGGCACACCTTTGCCAGGTTATTCGGTGGCTTGATCGTTTGTTTCCGAGCCGCAAGCATTGATCCAGTTTTTCGAAAAAATGTAGTGATTTTAGAACCAATCGCGTCTTCACATTTCTTAGGTCCAATGATCTTTGAAAATGGTGTTCACTGATCCTTTCGATACCCCAACGATGCCAATAAATAATATCTCAAGTACCAATTCCTTCATTTCATTGACGTGTTGATCATCAGTTGATATTGATGACCGCCCTGGATGTGGTTCGTCGTCAACGCGTTCTCGACCCACTTTGTATAATTTGTACCAATTGAAAACAGCTCGCGATCATTATCACTCAACGTCTTTTGCAACATTCTGAACGTTTTGGCAAATTCGGAGAAATTCGATTCCGCTTACAAAGTTGAATGGAACTTATTTGTTGAATAATAAAGACAAACGTAAACTAAAATCTAATAATTATTTGGATGTGACATTTGGCACAAATGTCATTGATAGTCATACCAACGTAGAAAAAAATAGTCCACAAAGTATATCGTTTCATTTCATCTGCTACTAAATTTTTATTCATTGATACTTGTATATTTAACATGCTTTAGTAATGCTTTTGCCACCAAGCGTTACCTGAACAAAGTTGTAAAACCTCGTTGTAACAGTGCGTCTGGTGAAAAAGTACAGCAACAACACGGCATTAACGTTGCAACGGAATGAAGAGCCATTTCTTGTATTTTTAAATTTTTTGGATTTTTCCCATCGCCTGTTGATTGCTCTGGTTGCTGTTGTGCGTGTGCAGTTTCATCACAGTGTTGCACCGCCTACCAGATTTTAGGTCGGGTGTGGGAATTTTTTGCATCTTTGTTTTTATTTTAACATCTTTTTTTTCGAAATTTTGTTGCGTACAAAATTCAAGCTGTCAGCAAAAATTTCAAAAGGCTTTTTCGATGCGTTTTTTACTACTCTCTCGTCATTGTTTTTGCGACCGCTGTCAGTTGTTCTTTCGGTTAGTCTGGTTGCATGCAACAGCAGTTCAATGCTTTTCGTCAGCACTTTTTTTTCGATTTTTGACCACGGATTTATGGATATATACAGTTGTTGCTGTTTTTTTGTTTTGTTTTATATACATGCAAACAAACAAACACACGCAGACTATGTGTAACGTGATATTGCCTTTTTTCTCCAGGTTACAGTGATTTTTTCGAATCACTAAGAGCATATTTTTTAAGCTCACCGAAGTTAATTTGATTATGTTTAGGGCCTGTGAGAAATCCTCTAACATTAAACCGATATGTTAGAGCACATAGTACCGTTGTGGTTTGTAGAGTATTCCTTACAAGAATCTTGAAAAGTGAGAAGGACGGTGAGTGGAAACTTGATGACATACACCTCCCATTTTTCAGTGGAAAATGAACAAGTATATGGGGTATTCCATACCAAATCGACCGCTTTTGAACCCGACCCCTTTAAATTTTGCTGAAACTTATCCATCCTTTTCTACCCTTTGAAAAAAATTTTTGAGAATTTTTTCAAAATTTTTTGTCCAACTTCAAAAAGTTATGAATTTTGCTATTTTTTGCTAAAAAATGGTTTTTTTATTTTCAACTTCTGTAGAAATTGACTTTTGGGGACCTTTTTTTTAAATTTTTATTTTTGAATGAACTTTTCGAAAAAGTACACGAAGAAAATTTAACACAATCAACTATATAAAATTATCGGTTTTTTTTTTAAGTAAAATCGTAATTTTTTTTTTGAAGTTCGCCATTTTTTTTCCCCTTAAAAAACTTCAATTAATTTGACAACTATCCCTGCTAATCCCGGAGTGGGCCGATTTTTTTTATATTTTTTTTATTTATTTAAAAAAAAAATGAAAAACATTTTTTTCCCGTAAACTTTGTTCTTGAGTCCTTGCAGTGCAAACAATGAAAAGGATGGGCTAGCTCGTTTGATCGGTAGATCGCAATCGATTATTTGACATGAATGTTTTCCTTTTTGTATTATTAATATTTGTATTTGTTGCTTTTACATTTAAATTCCAAGAAAGACGGGTGTAAAAGGGAAAGTATGAAGAATATGTGGGTCCAATATGTTAAATATTATTTTAAAGGGATCTAGGTTATTAGGTTTAAAGTCGTTGGATCTGCCTGGACAGATATCTGTCCTTTGTTTTATCCGAAAAGCCACTTAAAGTGCAACTCATATATCGATGGAGCGTCTTAAGTCTGGTTAAAGTCGAGCAATAGGAGAAGTGACAAGATGATTCCAATTCACCTTCCTTCATGCACCTTTGCAACGGGGGACCGCCAACATATATAGTCACACCGCGTGTGAACCCATTGGACAGTGTTTAGCTAAAACACCCACAATTGCATCGATGTTGACTTTGCTAAGTGCAAGTAGTTGAAGCACCTTTCTTGGTTAACTCCGAGCCAGAAGTATCTTACAGTCACAGAGATGACCAACGCCTTCCGAGCTCACTAAAAGTCTGTAATTCCAGCGCATGAACTAAAGAGAACATCGGACCACTTCAATTTAAATAGGGTGAAATTGGAGTAAGGGTAAGAGTTTCTAGAAAACGCATCGGCTTTGCAGTTTCCGAGGATTTCGCTGTGACTGGTTACCCGGAGTAGTATAAAATGGCAAAGGCTTGAATCTGCTGCTAATAAGGTAATGCAGTCCTTGACTAGTTTTGACCGCACAATCAACGAACTCAAAGTCGGTATGGGCGCTCGACTGTCGGTGTGCATATACACATCTTTGAAAGAAGCTGAACTACGGAGCTGTTTATCTAATGCTACCTTGATGGCAGCCACCTTCGCTTGATACAGTGGTCTGGTGGCCTGAAACTCGAGTTGATGAAGAGCTCGAGAAAAGAAACGGTTAGGATAAAACACAAATTAACAGGTTTGGTTAAAGGAAAGAGGTGATTGATTGTTCTGAATAAAAAGCAATATTCGATTCTTATTAAAGATATGTCTAGATTTCCTAGCACACAAGTCGAACTACAGGCAAGTTAATAAGCAATTTATGTAGCTAATATAGTTCTCCAAATCGCAACAACATAAAATATAAGATTCTTTGTCTTGAAAAAGGCTTTGTAATTCCTACTGGGCATCATGCTAACACTGCATCATTTCGGTTGCACGAGTATAATCCCCTTTGTATTCAGATAAGAGTTTGTGAGAGTTTGCCCATTGGATTTTCGATCCTCTCAGCTTTTTTCTCCGCTAACTTTTACCGTTTGTTTTCACTTTTTTTTCGCCAAAGCAATGGATCAATTTCAATCTGATGTTGTTAAATGACAAAACCAAAAGGCCACATGGGTGGCTTGTAATACGACTACTGAGTATTTGTATTGACCTCAGCAGTGATACCTACACGTGTAGGTACGTTTGGACGTGCAGCAAGTGAGACGAAGTGTGCGCCACTGAGTGCTGTGAACCGAATTAAGAGACAAGTTAGTGTCAATGTCAAGGACAGTTTATTGCCGCGCCGCAGTAATTAATACCACAATGGCTAATTTGTTGTGATTCATTAATGCGATTTGGTTTCAGTATTAATTTTGATATAAAATGTAGCAAGAGTACTTATGCGTGGGTTTATCTAACAGTATTGTATATAACTGCTCTTAAAGCTAAGCAAACTTTGATTAACTTAACGTCATAGAACACGATGTTAATTTCATTTTTAAGAATTCCAATCTGTTACCACTTTGCGACATAAGTATAATGTATACTGATACTTGTATAATGAACCATCGATCTTTCAAGAATTGAAGTTGAACGACCAACAAGCGTTTCGTACATGCAATGAACGGGCTCAAAACGATGAGACCACTTATTCCGATTTTCTTAATAGCGGTGAAACTCTCTTGTGCTTGAATGGGTGTTTCAATAAACAAAATTGTCGCATTTTGAGTCGCAACATCCTCAAAAAGTCAATGTTTGGTGTTCTCCATAGGCAAAGCGAATCATTCGTCCGTATTAATTCAATGTTACAATCAGTGGAGAATGCCATAGAACCCCGATTAATAACTTTTCCATGCCTGAAATAGCAGATGGCGCTCCATGCCATACCGCCAATGAAATAATCAAATTATTGAAGGAAACTTTTGGTGAGCGCAGTATAATGCGCCGTAGGCCTGTGAAGTGGTCCTCTCGACTGGAACTTATTTTAGCTAGCCGCGAATGTCAAAACTTTATCTTTATAATAGAGTTAAGTTCTTGGTCAGGAAATTATATTATAAATATTTTATTTCCTCTTGAAAACCATACGCCTTCTAAAAACTGCCCTTTATATGTTGCTCCCAAATCACTCGCACTTTCAGCTGAAATACGCAATTGCAGATAGTTCACATTATAAATAATAAAGGTGGCTCGCATTGAATCAATCCCAGTGCTAGTTGCCTTGGCAATTCTCAATACAATGCAAACAATTTCGAAATATGCAGACATAATTTGCATATGAAATTCGACGAAGAATAGCAAACGATGAGACAGCAAGCCAAACTGCAATAAATGTTGAATGCAATTTGTGATTGTCATTGAAGAGATGGAAGCGAAGGCATAAGAAAAGAAGGAAACATCAAACACGAGTAAGCTTAGCGCCAAGGAAAAGAGAATATCTCAATCCCGTTGTAGATAAAGAAGACAACAACAAACCGAGAACGTGTTAAGACCGCAAATTGAGTGCACGTGCGTGTGTCGCTGTGTCGGCGAGAGCCGGAGTTATTGAGGTCAAAAGCGAATTATGAATACAAATGTTGTGCCAGTTTTCACACTAACTCACGAACAGATTCCCAACGGTTTTTGCTGACATACTTACATTTTATACTGTCGCATTATGTTGCCCTGAGTGTAAAAATATTTTTACCTTAAGGTTGTTGGCAATGTCTGTACGAAATCGTTATATAAATCTTCAGGAAA